>JAODAL010077713.1:0-13172 GCA_025379985.1 Phyllomedusa bahiana | reverse complement strand
TGTGTACATATATATATATGTGTGCCACAGCCCTGCCAGTGGCACCCAGGTTTGCATACGTTTTTTCAAAAATGTTTTTTGTGCAGCACCATACGTTATATTTGGTATATATTGATTTTAACCTATATGGGGAGGAAAGGGTGCCTCCATTTTGGGTTTCTGCACCCGCCCACTCTCACAGGCAGTCATAAGAAGGACAGCCTGCAGGTAGGGTGTTTTTTATTTATTTTTTTCTCTCTGGATAAAGGAGGTCTGTTGACCCAGTGAGAGGCCTGATGTGGCTCTATTGAGAGGTAAAAGATAGCATAGGACTGCCCTATTTGAGATCACGTTGAAAGTCGTGGGCAGCTTAGACATCTTTTGATCAAAATATGTGAACCGAGAATCTCAAAGTTTTTTCAAGCATGTTGTGTTGGACACCTGAAACATGCTAGGCAGCCCACCTCAAACGAATAGTAGAGATGTCACAGGTTGTAAGCCAGCATGGTGCTCCACCCGTAACTGTATTAGTGCACCCATTGTATCACCTTATCTATATGCAATTATAATACCAGCAACCAACCCCTCATACATAGAAGGCATGTGAGTGGTTGTCTTATCAGTATTTTATCATGTGTGCAGTCTCCCAATGCATTATACTGTGGCTTTTCTGCATACTGGTACAAAGTGCAGTTTTAATTATTCAGTTGTTGTCTTAGCGGATGGTTATGTGAGTAACTGCTCATTAGTTATCTGTACTTGTATCTCTCCCAAGTAGCTCAGGGGCTGATGTTGACTCCTCCTGGGTTAGGTCTATTGTCCAGCCACTGAGCTGTAAGTATGGCCTTGTGTTTGTGGTCCCTGCACTGTCAAAAAAGGGCCAATGATGGGTCGCGGTGCACCAGAGGCCAATATTTTCAGGATGAAATGGGGTCTCATGTATTTTGTGAGGACTTTCAGTTTCCCACATTTGGATATTTTGAGAGTTTGCAATTACATCAATGAAACCATGCCCCATCTGTAAACCGCAGTAAATACATATTTAGATGGTCAGCGACAAATGCTTTAAACTCTGGCACTGCCTTGGGTGTTTGTTTTTATGTGAACCTTTTCATTTGTTCACCGCAGTCACTCAGTATGCATGAAGTCAAGCTCTCTTTGCAGCTCTTTGGCATGTGTGTGTCTTCATCTGCTGAGCAAATTTGCTTATTCACTTTCTTGCAGAGACCAATAATCTGTCTTTCATGTTCTGTACTACTTCTTGCGGACTTTTTGCCAGCCTCCACCATGAGCAACCAACAACATTAGTGTCTCTAGTTTCTCACTACGCCTTTGTTGGTAGCTTGTGGACTTAAAATTTCTTCACAAACTCAATGTAACAGGGCTGAGTGGACCTTATTCTTCAGTAAGTGTACAGGATGAACATACACTCTTGCACAGTATAGTCAGACATGGGCAGCACAGGCCATATGAAAAACATGACTGAAGCAAAATATGAATGTTAGGGTGGCATTCTGCGCTAAGCGAGACATTCAAGCTAGCCACCCATACCAGCTGGTCCTTTACTCTTGCTGGTGCCATTGTCCAGCGGTCAAGTTAAGTAGCGCTTGACAAACCTGTTATGAGAGATTCCTGATTATTTTTTAGTAAGGTATGTTTTGACCAAATTTCATTAAAATGTGTTCATTACTCTTGGAGTTATGATATTTTTCAAGGCCTACAAAGAGTGGGACACCTTGTACTAAGCTAATATGTGCCATCATAAAGTCACCTAAACGATTGTTCTGCAGTTGTTCCTGAGCCTTCTGAACAGCAAGTTGAAGATTCTGCAAACGGAGCATGACCTCTTCTCTTCTCAAAAAATGTGCACAGGATTCATTGACACAATGTAACTCATCTTCACCCTTGGAAAGAAAAGAAACACTTAGGGTATATTCACACGACGGATTCAGAAGATGAAATTTTCTATTTTATTTACTGTATGGGAGGCACAGAAAAAAAATGACATGTCACTTATTTTTCCACACTAAGGGTATGTTCACATGGGTAATTGCAGGGCGTATTTCGACGCGTAATTGCGCTGCAATACGCCTGAAATACACCCAGCAATTACGGTAATTCATTGTTCTCATTGTTATGAATACCCGGCGTTTTAACCGGCATATAATACAGAAGTAGGCGCTGGCCAGTGCGTACTTCTAAAACACCCAGCATATTGCAGCACCTACAGTACGCAACACAATATGCCGTGTGAACATACCCTTGCAATAAGCGTGGAAAATAAACAAACAAACACTACTCACAAAAAAGTTAGAGATATTTGGCTTTTGGTTGAAATTTCAGGATGAACATAAAATTTCTTGAATTTTTTGGGATGAAATAAATGAGACAACTCTTAACTTTAGAATGCACATCATGTCCAACTGTTCAATGTTTCAGTACTTTGTGCAAGACTTACTGATCTCCAACAAGGAGCTTAATGGCAAAATTCACAACAGGTGTTTAACCCCTGAATCGCCCAATAAATGTAAGAAACCAATTTGAATTGGTATTTAAACAGTCCTCCTCATCATACTGTTCACATTTTGACATCATGAGACCAAGACAACACCTTACGATTGATCAACAATACCTCGCTATTGCAAAGCAACAAGCACAATGGTCTAAGATGGAAGTGACCACTGAGTTTAGAGTGTCATCAGCAGGTTGCAACAGAGATACAGAGGGATTGGAAGAGTCACAGAAAGGCAAAGAAGTGGACGTCCTTTGACTATATGCAAAAAGTACTAAAACACTGAACAGTTGGACATGTACTTTCTAAAGTTAAGAGATAGTCTCACTTAGTTCATTTAAAAAAAAATTCAAGTTCATCCTGAAATTTCAGCCAAAAGCCAAATATTCATAACTTTTTGTGAGTAGTGTATCATGTATACATCATAACTTAAAATTCCATATAGTTTAACAGTTTCTACACATAAACATTATCACCTTTAGCAAGAAATGGCACTTTGGACAACAGAAATCCCAGAGGGTGTCATCTCTGTTCTGCTCTTGGGTACAAGCCTCACATTGGCAAGTAAAGAAATACTGATCCTTCAGCAATTTTTGCCTTTTTTCAAAATTTAGTCGTAATCTGTGGGGCCCTAGAAGACAATGAGGAAAACAGAAAGACGATATATTAATACCTTCTTACAGTGATTCCTATCTGTTTATCCTGCACTATTTCAAGACTGTCACATATAGGTGCAAATAAGCTCATATACAGTATGTTTTAGTGTATTGAAACAGCAATTTGTCTTTTTTTTTTTTTTTAAAGGATGAAGTTCGGGATGCTGAAAAAAATAGTGATAAATAAAAAAATATGTACTTGCCTCCCCACTCAGCTCATAACACTTGGTAAAAGAAAAAAAAAAATAGCAGTGGTAAAACACACCATAGCAGTGGACTACTTCTTCTTCTTTTTTGATTGGTCTGCTAGCTCTAACCATGACACATCTGCCCTGGAAAGACACACTGGTATTTGGGTCACAAGAATGATTCAGCAGGCTCAGGACAGGGAACAGTGCCGTAGCTAGACGTGAACTCTTGCTGCTTTCTACCAATAAGGTAGTAGACTCTGTAAATATGATAGATTTAGTTATAAAGTACAGTACAAAAAAAAAAGCATCATAAAGAACAGTAAACTAAGGCTGGTGATGGACAAAAAGTACAATCTGATTTTGGTTGATCAGATAAAATCTTATGTATGTGCCCTACTTTACAGTTTTATGCAACTAAAGTTTAAAGGATAATCTCCAAAAACCACAATCCTAAACACAATTGTATTAAAAATATAGCAAATTGTATTGAATATATTAAAAAAATATATATAATCCACACCCAAAAGAAAAATACAAAAAAGAGAGCAAGCCCCTAATCCATAAAGTGGTCCAAAGAACAATGTCCATACAGGGATACATATTATGCCATATTACAAAAAAGAAAATACAATTATACAATTATACAATCATGATTATAGTACTGATCCTGTAATGTGATAGTAGGATCAGGGGTGTGGATTAAAATTAAATAAAATAGTGTTTAGAGTTGTGGTTTTTGGAGATTATTAGTTTTGGTACAACAAACACAACTATCATATGTATATTTATAGGTATATTTATAGGTGTATTCTAAAGTTTAAAGGAATGTCAACCTTTTTCCATATACACTTATTACCTATCTCCAAGATGGGTGACCAATGTCTTATTTTTGGAAGTCTCATTATTTATAGAAGTTGTCCAGCTCCCTTTTTTAATGGCCAGTATGGAGCGGAGAATGGGAGAAAAAACAAAAAAACAAAAACAAAAAACTACAGTACTCACCTTTTCCAGTGTCACTTGGCTGTACTTGGAACTCCCACTGATTTTATTGAGAGAGTCCCGATCATCTTTCCATTCAGATCAGAAAGTTGTGGGTCCCAGAGTTGGAACCCAGTTCCATCAGACATTGATGGTATACCCTAGTGATATGTCACCTATGTCTGTAGTGAGACAATCCACTGAATGGTCATCTTGAATTAAGACGTCCAATTTAGAAAACCCATTTTAACTGCCCTATTAAGGACTTCTGATTTAATCAGGCCGGTCCTGCTCAACACCCTCATGCCAGAACAGAAAATTGCTGCAGGAAGACATTGCAGGTCCATGCATTAGATAGGTGGTGGGAACTGTGAAATCACTCATCCCCACAGTGGTGGTATTACAAAGGGACATAACACTTAAAGGGGTTGTCTCACCATACTGTTTTACTGAGCCACAAGCTATTTAGATTAATGCTTCCTGTCTCTTCCTGGTTAGGCTTTGGTAGGTTCTATAGCGGTGATTAGAATTATCAGCTCTTCTATTTGCACTGACATGAGAACAGGAGAGCTGATCTATGAAGCGCTCTACTCTGAAGTAAACCAAAGTAATAGCCTCCTTTGTTTGTTAGATATAACACACTCTGTTCTCAAGCAGCTGTCGTCTTGTGTTCTGACCTGTGGTGATGTCCCTCACTGCTATCAGATAAGACAAACAGCAGAGAGCAGGCCAGTAACCCCAGTAACCCAGAGAAACCTGTGTGCACTCAGAGCAGATAAAATCTCTCTTATCTCCGCAACAAAGCAAAATAAAGCAATATATTTGGAAAAAGTCTTCATTTACCATTTCTGACATATTGAAAGGTAATCTTTGTAGTGAGCTAACACCTTTAATGCTAGTTTTATCTATGAAATTGGGGTGGTCACTGGGGGTATCAGCAGGAGGACAATTTATTTTTGGAAAACCCTCTAACAGAAAAAGGATGATTCAAAGTAAACTATTTACAGAAAAGTTTTCATTTTGCAGATTGAGTGACTAAACAGTTAGAATTTAGTACCTTATTGTAGTTGTGTTAATCAGAAAGAAAACTAGAAAATAGTACCTTCATATTCTTCACGAATAACAGTCACAGCCTGGGCATTACAGTGGAGTTGAAGCACGTGAAGAAGTATTGCAGAACCAAGTACTTGCACTTCATAGGACTCATCTTCCATTGATACAGAATCGTTAGTAGGTGCTGATATTTCCATGCTTCTTAGCAGATGGATGTTCAATTTCTTGCACAATGCTGCACTAGTAAGTGCACATAGAAATTTGTGCTCCCTTTTATGATGTTCACTGTGCGACAAAAGACTGAATAAAGATTTATAATCACTGGAATACTGTCGATTGGGTTCTTTACCTGCAACACAGGCTTGAAACATATCTGACGTGTGATGTAATAGGACAGCGGACACCTGTCGGTAACCAGTCTGTAGGACTGTCCTCAATGCCGTTTGGCAAAATACACCAAAAGCAAGAAGGAGGCCACCCAACGAGCATTCAACATGGTGATATTTTCTCCAGGCTTGGTCCATGCACTCACGAGTACAATATCGGGCAAAACTGCATTGCTGACAGGGAAGGGGGGCCAATGTTCTCTGTAAACAGTGGTGACAGTAAAGATCACAGTTTGTAATTGAAACATCCCATGTGTTTTTCTTTGTGACTGACTCTCTGTCAGGAATAATTACACTGACATAAGCTTCCTCACATATCAAGAGCTCACCATGGCCTATATCTTCAGAAGCCACCAAGTGACGCCCTTTGGAAGTGCGAACCCGTTGCTTCAGAGTGCTGGATGCGTTGGTCAGCTGAGGGTTTTGCTTCAGTCCCTGAGGTTTGTGGTTCGTAACACATTCTCTTTCAGTCCTAGGTGATTTAGAGTTGGAAATGTTGCATTGCTTCATTTTTTGCAAACAATCTGCTTGTCTTTGAAGAATTTTGCTCTGTAGTCGCTCAGGATATCCATGGTCCTGTGCATGCTCAATGTCCTCCAAACACGCCTGGTAGAGGTAATCCCATAGGAAGAAGAGAAAACACAATCTGAGATAGGTTTTACCTTCTCAATTACAATTTCAGTGTTCATCCCATATTGCAGGGCTGAAGCAGATAAGTTCCAAAAATGCAAGGTCAGTAGTTAATACTATTGCACGACAGCTGTTATCAAGGCCTTAAAAAAAACCTGTTAGGGCTCATCCCCCTGGCAAAGGACAAATACCGGTCGGTTTATCCGACCGGTATTTGTCCTGTTTTAGTGCCGTTCCTCATGGCCACCGTGGGACGGCTTTTCTCCGTGATGAGTGTAGAAAAGCCCTCCCCTTCCCATTGATAGGTTCATATTCCGTCCGAAAAACCGGACGGAAGAATGAACATGCACAATGTTTTTCGGGCGGCTGGCGGTTTTTCAAACCGCTGGCCGGAAAACCCGTGCAGTGGGGACTGCTGCACGGGTTTTCCATCGCGGCCCGGTGTGTTAGTTTGCGGCCGGTTTTTCAGAACGGTCTGCAAAACCGCAAACCGTCTGAAAAACCGGCCGTAAACTGGTGCTGTGGGGACATGGCCTCAGAGTCCCTTCTTCTGCCCTCACTAAGGGCAACAGAAGGTAGTTGCTGACTCATTGGGCACATTTATTAAGGCAGCTTTACCAGAATAGTAACGTTCGGGAAAAAAATAATGATGTGCATGACGTCACTTCTTGCGATCAGATAAGACAAACAGCAGAGAGAGGGGGTTAGTAACCCATAAAAAAAAACCTGTGTACACTCAGATCAGATAAAATCTTTCCTCAAAAAAGCTAAATAAACAAAGCAATATATTTGGAAAATATTATGTATTTTAGACTGTTTCTAGACACTTCTGTGCCATGTCTGACAAAAGGGGCGTGAGTTCATGGAAAGGGGGTGTTCCATACTGTGCAGCGAAAAAATGCACCAACATTTTGGGGCAGTTAGTGACTTAAAATAAGCCAACTTATAAAAAAAAAAAAAAAAAAAAAGTGGCAAGTTAGTATAGATAGTCGAGTATGCACCAGATTTAAAAACACTATGATAAATGTGACACAGGACTGTCTAGTCTAAGTATACAGTGTCTAAGAGCTAGACAGTGTTGATAAATCTGCCCCATTGTTTTTTAGCAGGGTATCACTGTAACCTAGAGCCTTTGCAAAGAACTTTGGTTCCTCCGCAGCACACAGCTGGTGCTAGCCTACTGTAGATGAGTGCAGTAATGTGCAGAAAGCCAACCACCTGCGAGTGAGAAGGATGAAGTGGCAGCTCATGTATATACTGGACTAATTTCTGCTAGAGTTGGCTGCTTGCTGCAGAAAGGAGAACCAAAGTTTTCTACAAACCCTGACACCCCACTAGAAATAGCAAGCCTGTCACTACCTTATGCTGCTCTCAGTAAGGGCAGATGAAGGTACCTGACAGGTTCTCTTTAAAGTGGCTCTGCCATCACACAATGCTGCTCTGTGTGGAGGTATAGTGCAGTGGCGGCATCCCAGGGAGGTCATAATACATACACTCACCGGCCACTTTATTAGGTACACCTGTCCAACTGCTCGTTAACACTTAATTTCTAATCAGCCAATCACATGGCGGCAACTCAGTGCATTTAGGCATGTAGACATGGTCAAGACAATCTCCTGCAGTTCAAACCGAGCATCAGTATGGGGAAGAAAGGCGATTTGAGTGCCTTTGAACGTGGCATGGTTGTTGGTGCCTGAAGGGCTGGTCTGAGTATTTCAGAAACTGCTGATCTCCTGGGATTTTCACGCACAACCATCTCTAGGGTTTACAGAGAATGGTCCGAAAAAGAAAAAACATCCAGTGAGCGGCAGTCCTGTGGGCGGAAATGCCTTGTTGATGCCAGAGGTCAAAGGAGAATGGGCAGACTGGTTCGAGCTGATAGAAAGGCAACAGTGACTCAAATAGCCACCCGTTACAACCAAGGTAGGCAGAAGAGCATCTCTGAACGCACTGTACGGCGAACTTTGAGGCAGATGGGCTACAGCAGCAGAAGACCACACCGGGTGCCACTCCTTTCAGCTAAGAACAGGAAACTGAGGCTCCAATTTGCCCAAGCTCATCGAAATTGGACAGTAGAAGATTGGAAAAACGTTGCCTGATCTGCTGAGTCTCGATTTTCTGCTGCGACATTCGGATGGTAGGGTCGAAATTGGCGTCAACAACATGAAAGCATGGATCCATCCTGCCTTGTATCAACGGTTCAGGCTGGTGGTGGTGGTGTCATGGTGTGGGGGAATATTTTCTTGGCACTCTTTGGGCCCCTTGGTACCAATTGAGCATCGTTGCAACACCTTGTTGAATCTATGCCATGAAGAATTGAGGCAGTTCTGAAGGCAAAAGGGGGTCCAACCCGTTACTAGCATGGTGTACCTAATAAAGTGGCCGGTGAGTGTATGTATAGCATTATATGACCATTTTCACATAATGGTAGTTATATATTTAGTGGTCAATTCATATCACTATACTTTCGTTTAAAGGTATATATTGTTTAAAACGGCATGCATACAGTTGCTACATAGCTATGTTTTCCAATGCCGTTTACAGTATCTTGCATTGAAAATGACTATATGTACCACCAAATACCACATCCTAGATCTCAATGAATGAAATATTCTAGTTGCAATTCATTACATAGTGGAATGCATTGAGAATAATAAAACATAAAAATGATCAGTAAAAATCAAAACTAAGATCCCATAGAGGTCTGGATTTGGAATCAAAGTAGAAAATGAAATTTCAGGCTGATCCAACTTCAGTGGAAATGCCTCAAGACAAGGAAATGTAGCTCAGTAGTGTGTGTGGCTCCATGTGCCTGTATGACCACCCTACAACCCCTGGACCAGCTCCTGATGAGGCGGCGGATGTTCTCCTGAGGGATCTCCTCCCAGACCTAGATTAAAGAATCAGTCAACTCCTGGACAGTCTGTAGTGCAATGTGGTGTTGCTGGATGGAGTGAGACGTGATGTCCCAGATGTGCTTGATTGAATTCAAGTCCAGGGAACAGAAAGGCCAGTCCATAGCATCAATGCCCTCATCATCGAGGAACTGCTGACACACTTCAGCCACATGAGGCCCAGCATTGTCATACAACAGAAAGAGCCCAGGGCCCACTACACCTGTATATGGTCTAACAATGGGTCTAAGGATCTCATCCCGGCACCTAATGGCAGTCAGGATACCTCTGGCAGCACATGTAGAGCTATGTGGCCCTCCAAAGAAATGCCTCCCCACGCCATTACTGACCCACTGCCAAACCGGTCATGCTAGAGGATGTTGCAGGCAGTAGAACATTCTCCAAGGCGTCTCCAGACTCTGTCACATGTGCTCAGTGTGAACCTGCTCGCATCCGTGAAGAGCACAAGGGGCCAATTTTGAATCTGCCAATCTTGGTGTTCTCTGGCAAATGCCAATCACCTTGCACAGTGTTGAGCTGTAAGCTCAAAACAAACTTATGGACATCGGGCCTTTATACCACCATCATGGAGTCTGTTTCTGACAGTTTAAGCAGACACATGGGTATTAGTGGCCTGCGGGAGGTTATTTTGCAGGGTTCTGGCACTGTTCCTTCTTGCACAAAGGAGGAGGTAGCGTTTTTGCTGCTGGGTTATTACCCTCCAACAGCCTCCTGGTGTACTGGCCTGTCTCCTGGTATCTGTTCCATGCTCTGGACAATGTGCTGACAGACACAGCTAACCACAGCTCATACTGATGTACAATCCAGGATGAGCTGCACTACCTGAGCAACTTCTGTAGGTTTGTATACACCGCCTCATGCTACCTCTAGGGGTGAGAGCAATGACAAAATGCTAAAGTGACCAAAACAGCAGCCAAAAACAGAGCAATGGTCTTTGGTCAACAGCTGCAGAACCTTGACTTTATAGGGGTTGTCTTGCTAATTGCCCATCATTTCTACCTATACTATATATAATATAAATAAGATTGGGGATAGTGCAGGAATCGCATAAATGTAGGAACACGATTTCTATACACACACTCGTGTTGATATATTTATGCGATTCCTGCACTATCCCAATCCTTATTTATATTATATATAGTATAGGTAGAAATCATGCATTAACACTGAGTATTCAAAGTGATTATATACTTTTCCTGGATTTGTGGTCTTTTATGTAATTTTATCACTAATAAAATCATGTATTTTAGGCAACAAAAGACTTTTATTGGTTTACCTCTGTAGAGGTAGCATAGTATGAAAACAGATCTGCTCTACTGTTAACCAAAACAGCAAAAAACTATTGCGTTGTTTGGCTAACAAGAGCAATCAGGGAATACACTAGACACATAAAGGTACGTTTGCTAATCCTGACTAGTACGAAGACAGTGTTGTAACGGCCGGGATAGTGGATCCTCTGGACCACCACAAGCGATGGTATAAGCCACGCCAGGGAGCGGAATCTAAGTAGGTCCCGGTATTAACCAGAGCCCGCCACAAAGAGGGATAGACTTGCTGCTGCGGGAGTCTAACAGGTCACTCCCCCTGACGTGACTTGATTGCGGTGGTGGCCAAGGGTGAGCGTGGTACAAAATCGTGAGACGTAGGCGTAGTCGGGGACAGGCGGCAAAGGTTCAGAGTCGATAAACGTAGGCAGAGGTCAGAATACACGGCAAGGCAGTAAACACACAGGAACGCTTTCTCTAGGGCACGGAGGCAACAAAGATCCAGCAGGGAAGTGACGTGGACACTATATAGGGTCAGCACCCGGCAATTATCGGCAGCTTTACCATAGTGGCTGAAAGAGGTTGTCTCACTACAGTGATTCTTCTCACCTCAATCCTGTTTTCTTGGTTTCACTCTGAAACGTGTTTACTGGCTTCCACTAGGCTGCAGTAGAAGCCAGGTCTGTAGCTATAGCAACCAGTGCTGGCAGCCTATCAGGAGAGATCAAACAGGTCTGTAGCTATAGAGACTTGAGGAGCTGATGCAGCCCATACAAGAAGGAATATCTAGGAATAGGTAGGACACTGTTATTGCAAAGTGACTTGTTTTTGCAAGATCTTTAACTTAAAAAGCAATCCTTTTAGTGAGATAACCCTTTCAAGCTGTATGATAAATTTGGCGCAGGTTTAGACAACCTAACTTTACGCCACCTATTAGCTTGAGATTGGACAGGCTTTCTTACAATAAACAATTGAATAAAAGTTATATTTTAAACATAGCTATTCACATGGAAAACATTTTTAAGTTTGCCCAAGGCAATAAGTGTTGGAAAACACTATCAGTTTGGCACATGATTAAACCGCATCACTTTTCATGAATGGATGCCCTTTTGTCGGATCGCTATAAAAGTGTGTAAGGTCCCGTCTACATGACAAGCATTTACAGCTGGATTTTTATGCAGATTCGGGTTTTAAAAAACGTGAAAATCCGACTGTAAAAGCATCTCCAATTGAGCTGTAGTCCACACGACTCAAGATTTCAAAACCACTGTTTTTGGAACGTGTTCATTCTTTCCACCGTGTTTTAGTCAAAAAAGCGTCCCAAACTTCTCTGTTTTGAATCTGCATCTAAAACCCCGTAGAAATGAATGGCACTCGTTTTCTGACTGTTATTCCAACGGACCAAAATCCATATTGATAAGTAGTGGCAAAACACTTTATTGAGTGTCATGAACATGATTTCACATGGAAATCTCCAAAGGAGCATTTTATGCTATCTACAATATATTAAAAAACTTTGAGATTCTTGGTCCGCATGTTTTTGGCCAAAATATTCTGAAGCCCCCCCCCGCTTACAACGGGATCTCAGTTGGGTGGTCCTACTCTATATTATACTCTCACCTGGGTCAACTTCAGACCTCTCACTGTGCCAAACGGCCTCCAAAATGCAGAGAGAAAAAAAAAAAAAGCACCAACCTTTCAAAGCACAGTGCATTGATATAACAGCCTGTGGAGGTGGGTGGGTGCAGAAAACCAAAATGGAGATATCTCAAAGTTTTTTCATGAACACGATTTAACCTATTTAAAAGTTATGGGAATAGAAAGAATTAGAAATTAAGTTAGGGGAGGTAACTTATGACATGTTTTACTAGTAAGAGAAGCAAAGTGGATTTTCATATTAAATGCGAGACAACCGTTTGGTCTAAATGTAAGACACGATCTCTTATATCTGTATTAATAGTTTGGAATAATAACAATAATAGCAGTAGCATGCATTGTTTTATATTTAACATATAGATAGAAACTGTTTTTTTTTTTTTTTTTTAAAACAAATTTTATTGCATTTTCAAACATTTAAACAGTGAACACATATCTCTGACATGTAATAGTGGTCATATCACACATTTGCATAATCTCCGGGCCTGTGCCTGGAATATGGAGATAATACATACAGAGAAAACATCAATTTACAAGGGTATAAAAGAAATTAAATTAAACAAAATATCAACACTACTAAAGTGCAACTGCGTCCTATCTTCGTCTCATGCGCCCGTATGGTCTTTAATGGAACCTCATACTCAAGTCCAAATTTCCTCAGACCTGAAGTCTCCCCAGCGTGCCCCCGATTCCCTCCTTACAGTACCAACCGGTGTATTTGAACCTCTGCATAAGGGCTTCTATCTCTCTATCGGAGTAATGCGATTCTATGAAGGTTCTCCAACGTTGGAGAACCTTGGGGTTCGGATCTCCTTACGCCTCTCTGTCTCCAGTCTGTCCGCTATAAGATAATCCTCCAGCTGCTTTATGACCCTGGAGATTGACGGGAGAGTGGGCTTCAGCCATAACTGCAAGAGGCTTCGTTTTGCTGCCAGAAGGGCAAGTGAAAAT
>JAODAL010077712.1:0-13172 GCA_025379985.1 Phyllomedusa bahiana | reverse complement strand
TCAACACCGATGTTTTTGATTGTTCGGACCCAATGACTTTGGGTATCAAATGGACGAATGGCCCGAGTTGCTCGAAGCATAGAGGTTTTGGGCCCTGCCCAGCACCCCGGTAATCTGGGGGGCCCTTTCGCCGTGGAGGAGTATTAAGACAAAGCATCCGGTTTTCCCAGTTTGTGGATGTTTGACTTTCTCAAGATGAATCAGGCATGATTTGTGATGTTGTGGCCCAATCCCGAGGTACCGATTAGTTCGGTTCTTAATTTTTTCAAAAGAAATGGTCCTCTTGAAAACTTTTTTTTAAAATGATCATTTCTTACTGAAATTTTTTTATTCTTTTTTCCCAACATTTTCTTTTTTGCGGTTTTTTGCTGTGAGGGACTGTAAAAAGAAAGCAAGGTTTCATACAAACGTATTCCTTTTTTATTACTTTATTTTTGAAGTTTTCGCATTGTCAAGGGTTTTGAGGTATGTTGCTGTGAGATACAGCAAAATTTATGGTTTTGGAAACAGAAAATGGGTTTTAAAGTGGCATTTTCCCCCCAAATTTTTTAAAATAGGGCTGAGAAGTCATATTTAAAATTTTTTTGGGTTTGTTGCTGTGAGATAAGCAATAATATGGTTTTTGGAACAGAAAATGTTGTTTCAAGGGGATTTTTTCTCACATTTAAAGTGGCTAGGGTTTATTTTTAATTTTTGGGCTTTTGCTTTTAAATGCAGCATACACAGGTCCTATTTTAAAAAAAAGTTGTTTTAACAGACATTTGTTCTTCACAATTGTAAAAAATGGCTCAGGGTCATGTTTTTAATTTTTTGGGGGGTTTTGCGTGAATTTAGCTTACTAAAGGGCCTATTTAAAAAAAAAGTTGTTTTAACGACATTTTTTCTACAATTGTAAAAAAAGGGGTCAAGGGTATGGTGCTGCAGAAAAAGGGAATTAGTGGAACTGTTAATGGCACATATTGCAAAAGTTGTTTTGCAAGATCTTTAACAAGCTATCAAACCCTGTATAGACAACCATTAATACTTAAAAAAAAAGAAAAAAAAAGACTGGTGGGATTCCATCCTATTTTAAAATGTTGTTCTCTTATAATTTTTTTTTAAAACTACTAACAAAACTTGCATGTAACCAAAATAGCGCGTAAAAAATTCCTACTGAATTGTTACAAGGGGAGGTACAGGAAAAACATGACCCAGATGTTAGGTTTATTCAAAGGACATGGCGTTATGGAGCACGGACACGAGGTAAAAACAAAGTACACAGAGAACAATTTCCTCCAGCACGTTGAGTAAAATGAGAAAAGAATGCCCAAGAAAAAGGGCACCTGGGTGGAACAGGAGCGATAACCACACAGTCAGTTATTTCCAAGTGAAGCTCAATTGGTCCGCACCTCATATGGGGGCAAGCGCTACCCAGGCGGGTCAGTATTGTCCAGTGAAACTAAGCTGGTGGTTGAATACTCCATTTCCGGCACTTTTTAATTTGGGGTCATGCAGTTTGGGCTCCTCAGTTGTGGCAGGACAGGTATAGACAATGTCCAGTGAAATATGGGGTGGGGGGGGGGGTGGGGGTGGGGTGGGTGTGTGTGTGCCCACTAAAATGGTGGTTAAAGACTCCGTTTTTTCTGGCACTTTTTAATCTGGGGTCATGACAGGTTTGGGGCTTCTTTTGCTGTGGCACAGGACAGGTATAGCAATGTCCTGTGAAACTAAAATTTGTGGTTGAAAGAACTCCTTTATATGGCACTTTTTAAAGTCCTGGGGTAATGCAGGTTTGGGGGCCACTGCTGTGGCCCAGGACAGTGGATAGTCAATGTCCAGTTGCACTAAAATGGTAGGATGTGAAAGAACTCCTTTTACCGGACTTTTTAAAGGGTGGGGGTCATGAATGGTTTGGGCTCATGCTGTGGCCCAGGACAGGCTTAGTCAATGTCCAGTGGAAATAAACATGGTGGTTGAAATAACTTCCTTTTCGACTCTTTTACTTTGGGGTCATGCACGGTTTGGGCTCATGCTGTTGGCCAAGGACAGGGATAGTCAATGTCCAGTTCAACTAAAATGGTGGTTGAAAGATCCTTTTTCCGGCACTTTTTAAATGTGGGGGTCTGCAGGTTTGGGGCTCATGGCTCGCCGTTCCGGGACAGGGATATTCAATGTCCAGTTCAAGTTAAATGTGTTCAAATCATACATGCCCCTTCTGTCCTTTTTATTTTGTGGGTGATGCAGGTTTAAGGGTCATGTGTGGTACAAGGACAGGGATAGGTAAATGTTCTGTGATTTTTTTCTGTGCGCCTTTTTAACACTTAGTGTGTTGCGCCTAAGATGTAGCACGTATTTATTTTATGACTGTTGTTGTGGATTTTAATTAAGCTTCTCCAGCCTGTTTGGGTTGTAAGAATGTAGGATGTTGTTCGCTCTCCCATAGACTTTAATGGTCATCCGATCATAATTACACATCGGACACTGACTATCTTTGTGATGATGGTCGACAATCGACATTGACGATGTCGATGGCCAACGTAATCGCTCAACTCCTACATTACACGTACAAACGCCATATGGCTTTCACAGATAAATGTGGATCCGTTTGACTTTCTTCAAGACTGTATTCAGCATGGATCTCTGATGATATGTTGTTAGGCCCCAATTGACGAGGTCACGATAAGTTGCCGGTCTACTTCAAAAATTCCTTTCAAACAGAAAATGGTTGCCTCTTGAAAACTTTTTTATAAAATAATAAGTTTCTTACTGCATTTTTATACTCAGTTCCCAACAGTTCATTTTTCCTATAGGTTTTGCTGTGAAGATCTGTAAAAGACAGCAAGGTTTCATGACAACTCCGTATTCAATTTAATCAATTAATCTATAGAAATTTTCGCATTGTCAATGGTATTTGGGTCATGTAGATGAGATATACAGCTATAATAATGTTCATTTGGAACAGA
Source organism: Phyllomedusa bahiana (assembly GCA_025379985.1). Lineage (NCBI taxonomy): Eukaryota > Metazoa > Chordata > Amphibia > Anura > Hylidae > Phyllomedusa > Phyllomedusa bahiana. The sequence continues at coordinate 10,230 of JAODAL010077712.1, read as the reverse complement.
AAATTGGATTATAAGAGGCATTTCTCCATCACAATTTTTTATAGTGGCTGAGAAGTCATATTTATAATTTTTTGGGGTCATGTTGCTGTGAGATACAGCTATAATCATGGTCCTTTGGAACAGAAATGTGGCTTCTAAGTGGCATTTCTCCATCACAATTTTTATAGTTGTTGAGAATTCATTTTTATAATTTTTTGGGTCATGCTGCTTTGAAATGCAGCAATACTACAGGTCCTATTATAAAAAAAAAATATTTTTTCTAACAGACATTTGTTCTTCACAATTGTCAAAAGTGGCTCAAGGGTCATGTTTTGAATTTTTGGGGGCATTTTGCTGTGACATGCAGCTATACTACAAATCCTATTATAAAAAAAAATGTGGTTTCTAACAGACATTTGTTCTTCACAATTGTCAAAAGTGGCTCAAGGGTCATGTTTTGAATTTTTGGGGGCATTTTGCTGTGACATGCAGCTATACTACAGGTCCTATTATAAAAAAAATTTTTGTTTCTAACAGACATTTGTTCTTCACAATTGTCAAAAGTGGCTCAAGGATCATGTTTTGAATTTTTGGGGGCATTTTGCTGTGAAATGCAGCTAGACTACAGGTCCTATTGTAAAAAATGTGGTTTCTAACAGACATTTGTTCTTCACAATTGTCAAGAGTGGCTCAAGGGTGATGGTGCTGTCAAAAACAGGAATAGGTATGACACTGTTAATGGACACATATTGCAAAATAGCCATCCCTATATTGAGACAACCCATTTGATACAATTAAAAAAAGAGAAACAAAGACATGGTGGGATTCCATCCTATTTTAAAAAATGTGTTTTCTAGAATTAAACTACTAAAAAACTTGCATGTACAAAATAGCTGGTAAAAAAAAATTCCTCTGAATTGTACAAGGGAGGTACAGGAAGACTGGACCAGATGTAGATTATTCAGAGGACATGGAGTATGAAGCACGGACAGAGAACAAAGAACAGAGACAATTTCCTCCAGCACGTTGAGTAAAATTAGAAAAAGAATGCCAAGAAAAAGGGCACCTGGGTGGAACAGGAGCGATAACCACAGTATTTCCAAGTGAAGCTCAATTGGTCCGCACTCATATGGAGGGGCAAGCGCTACCCAGGACACGGACAGTATATGTCCAGTGAAACTAAGATGGTGGTTGAAATACTCCTTTTTCCGGCACTTTTTAATCTGGGGTCATGCAGGTTTGGGGCTCATGTTGTGGCCCAGGACAGGTATAGTCAATGTACAGTGAAACTAAAATGGTGGTTGAAATACTCCTTTTACCGACTCTTTTTAATCTGGGGTCATGCAGGTTTGGGGCTCATGCTGTGGCCCAGGACAGGGATAGTCAATGTCCAGTGAAACTAAAATGGTGGTTGAAAGACTCCTTTTTACGGCAATTTTTAATCTGGGGTCATGCACGGTTGGGGCTCATGCTGTGGCCCAGGACAGGGATAGTCAATGTCCAGTTCAACTAAAATGGTGGTTGAAAGACCCTTTTTTCCCGGAAATTTTTTTAAATGTGGGGGTCATGCGGGTTTTGGGGGCTCAGGCGTTCCAGGAAGGGATATTAAAATGCCCTTCAAGTAAAATATGGCCCAAAATCATCTGCCCTTCTGGACTTTTTAATTTGTGGGTGATGCGGTTTAAGGGTCTACTGTGGGTCAAGACGGGGGAATAGTGAAAATGTTCTGTGATTTTTTTTCTGTGGTTTTTAAAAAACCTTATTGTTCCTAAGTTAGCCGATTTCATTTGACTGTTGTGGTTTTTTAAATTCCACTTTCTCACCCTGTTTGGGGTGAAAGAATGTAGGTTTTTGTTGGCTCCCCCATAGACTTTAAGGGTCATGATCATAATTAAAAATGACCATGACTTCTTGCAAATGGGGGTCGACTTGAATTGACCGATTCGATGGCCAACGTAATCGTAAACCCAAATTACAGAAAAAGCACCCGGTTTTCCCACAATAATTGGATTGTTTGACTTTATCAAGATGAATCAGGATGATCTTATGATGTTGGGCCCCAATTGCCGAGGTACCGATTAGTTGCCGGTTTTTAAAATTCCTCTTCAAAACAGAAATGGTCCTTTTGAAAATTTTTTTTTTTAAATAATAATTTCTTACTGAATTTTTTTTTTTCTCATTCCAACAGTTCATTTTGTTGGTTTTGCTGTGAGGAGACTGAAAAAGACAGCAAGGTTTCATGAAAAACCCCCAGTATTCAATTTTATTTATTTTAAAATTTTCGCTTTGTCAAGGGTTTTTAAGGTCGGTTGCGTGAGATACAGCTATAATCATGGCCTTTGGAAACGAAAGGGCTTCAAAGTGGCATTTCCCCATCAAAATTTTTATAGTTTTTGAGAATTCATTTTTATAATTTTTTGGTCAGCTGCTTTGAAATGCGGAATATACAGGTCCTTTTATAAAAAAAAAAATATTTTTTTAACAGAAATTTTTCTTCACAATTGTCAAAAGTGGTCAAGGGTCATGTTTTTGAATTTTTGGGGGCATTTTGCGTGCATAGCTAACTACAGGCCCTATTAAAAAAAAAAAATTTTGTTTCTAACAAACATTTGTTTTCACAATTGTCAAAAGTGGCTCTTGGATCATGTTTTGAATTTTTGGGGGCATTTTGCTGTGAAATGCCTAGATACATTCCTATTGAAAAAATTGGTTTTTAAAGAATTTGTTTTCACAATTGTCAAGAGTGGCCAAGGGTGATAGTGCTGTCAAAAAGGGAAATAGGTATGACACTTTTAAGGACACATATTGCAAAATAGCCATCCCTATATTGAGAACCCCCCATTTATAAATTTAAAAAAAGAAACAAAGAATGGTGGGATTCCACCCCTATTTTAAAAATGTGTTTTCTAAAATTAAATATAAAAAACTTGCATGTCAAAATACTGGAAAAAATTTTTCCTTGAATTTGTAAAAGGGAGGTACAGGAAATTGACCGTGTAGATTTTTCAGAGGAATGGAGTATGGAGCAGGGACAGGAACAAAGAACGAGACAATTTCCCCCACACGTTGGTAAATTTTTTAAAAAGAATGCCAAGAAAAAAGGCACCTTTTTGGAACAGGAGCGTTAATACCAAGTATTTCCAAAGGGAACTAATTGGCCCGCACCTTACGAAGGGAAAAGCCTACCCAGGTTTGACTGTGTAGAGGAAGGCTGGAGGTCTTCCCCAAACCTTCCGCACTCTCTTCAGCAGATGTTTTCGTTGCTGCATAAAAGGGGAAATTTTTTTCCGTGTAAATAGAGGGACGCAAGGGTCTTCCCCCGCCCCCACTGAAAACCCCGGCCCTGGCAGCTAAAACCTGGGGGTTTAAAATAGATGACAGACGCAGCCTGGGCTCTCACCGCCCCACTGTAACCCCGGGCCCGGGGCGGGCTGGATCAGGAAAAGAAAAGACCACCCCCTGGGTTACCGAACCCATGTTCTTGGCCTGGGCGGTACCCCCGGGTTTTAAACAGTGGCGACGGCGCACGGCTCTCACCGTTAGGGCAACAGGAGAGCTTAATTTTTCTCTAAAAAATAGTTTGAAAAATTGATTTCTGTGGGGTTAAGTGTGTCAAAAAGGGCCCAGGGCGGAAAAATTTTCAAAAATTTTAGGTTTAAAAAAGGGTTCGGGGTCACATGGGGTCGATCATTGCCAGGGGAGTCTGCCCAATACTAAATAAGGTTTGGAGGAAAAATGAACCTTGAATTGATTGGCTAAAACAGTCAGAAGCCAAAAAGGCAAATGTTTCTCAACTAAGAAGTTTTTTGGGGGGGATGATTAGGCTTTTATTTTATGGGGTGCGGCAAATTTAAAACAATTACACATTTAAAAAATCCCTTTAAAAACTGCGGGGGGGGTGTTTTGTTGTTATCACATTTAAAAAAAAAAGCAAAATGATAAAAATGAAAAAACATAAATAAAACTTCCCAAAAATAAATTCGTAAAACAAATGTCAGTTACCAAAAAATATACTAAATGAAGTAAGTAAAAAATAGCTATGCCCCTTTGTGATCTGTGGGTTAAAAGGTTTAGGGGTCATGCTGTGGTACAGGACAGGTATAGTAATGTCCCAAGGAAACAAAAATGGTGTTTGAAAGACCCCTTTTTTTCCGGACTTTTTAATCTGGGGTCTGCGGTTTGGGGTCATGCTGTGGCCCAGGAAGGGTATCAAAGTCCATTAAAAAATAAAATGGTGGTTGAAAGACCCCTTTTTTCCCAGACTTTTTAAATGTGGGGGTCATGCGGGTTTTTGGGGCTCACTGCGTTCCGGGAAAGGGGTATTCAATGCCCAGTTCAAGTAAATGATGGTTCAGTTTCATACCCCCTCTGGATTTTTAAATTTGTGGGTTGCAGGTTTAAAGGTCAGGCGGGGGTGCAAGCGGGATAGTGAAGGGTCTGTGACTTTTTTCTGTGGCTTTTTAACCTAAGTGTGTTTTTAAGATGTAGATGTATCCATTTGACTGTTGTGGATGTTAATTCAGTTTTCCCCCCTGTTTGGGGTAAGAATAAAGGTGTTTTTCCTTCCCATAGCTTTAATGGTCACGGGATAATCTATTATCGATATGGATATCGTTTGTTTTAATTCCCGATTCGATACGCCCAAATGCGATGTAATTAAAATTGTATACTACCAATATTTATAAGTTTGGAAAAATGCCCCAAAAAAATTGGTGAATTTGTTTTTTTATGATCCCCTTGATTTTCGGTAAAATAAATTGAAAAAAAAATATTTTAATAATTTTGGGATCAAATTTAAAATGAGATATTTATTCCATACAGAACAAAAATAGAAGAAAAAAAAAAAAACACAAAATTCTTGTCTTTTAGCTCTCCCCCCTCAAAAAAAAAAAAAAAATTTGAAAAAAAGAGATCTAAAAGTTTTAGTGTCCCGAAATGATACTAATAAAAGCTAAACTTCAACTTGCAAATAATTAGCTCTCATTCACTCATGGGGGAAAAAAAATAAAAAAAAAAACTGGAAAGAAAATACTGTTTTGAAAATGGTGCTGCAGCAAAAAGTTAAAAATAATAGGGAATATTTTTATTTTTTTAAAGTACTAAAATAAAAAAATTCTTTTATATTTTTGGATTTCCCCGAAAACATTTTGCCTACAAAATACAAATAATAAATCATTTATATCAAAGTGTGAATGTCATAAAAATAAACCCTTTTTATCACATTTCACCCCACTTAGAATGGTTATTTGGGGGTTTTTTTCCCGTAATTATTTGTAGTTTCCATGGCATTTTTTAAAAAATATATTTTTTGGGCCTGAAAAATCAAGCCCCCCCTATGTTATGTAGATGGAAAAAATAAAAAAGTATGGTTTTTAAAGGATGAAAAAGGAAAAAAAAAAAAACAATTTATAAAAATTAAACCCCCATTGTAAAGGGGTTAAAAAATCTATATGGCATGTTACTAAAAAAAAAAAATTTTTAAAATTTTGTTCACGGTAGACAGGTATATAAAAAGTTAAATCACTGTTGCAAAAAATCATTGCCTTGGGAAAAAGTTAATCCAACAAAGGAAGATTGCAGCACTCCATTTTCAGCCATACATATTACATTCAGTACTAAGTTACAAAATAAGTATACGTACAGTACAACAACATAAATACATGTATAGAAACATAGTCAGAAAACAAATGGCAACGTTTAACAGTTTTCATCTCCATTCTTACAGGAATAAAGATAGATTCTGCCACTGAGAATCAAAGGTCCTAGAGTTCTTGCTCTAATCATGTAACTAGTTTTACACTGTAATTTGGGGTTTTTTTGTCTTTTTCTCCTATTATTAAAAAATAAATCTTTTTACTATTGTGCAAATAAGAGGGACAACAGTTATGCATTTCCTTAGATATAATTGATGTCTTATACAGACTTTTTATTTATTTAAAGAATAAACAGTATCCATAAATCTTTTAATAAAGGGGTTTTAAATTTTACAAATAAAACCGCAGGGCAAAAAACTCTCAAACTCACCAACAAAAAGTTTTTAAATTTTTTCCCCCCAAAATATTCCCTTAAAAAAACCTTCACAAAATATAAAAATCATTCTTTATCTATTCTTCAATTTTAACCCCAAAAACAAACCAAAAAAAAATCTCCTAAATTTTAAATTCAAATAATAACATTACAAAATTATTACTAAACCAACAACTCATACACTCACCTCCCACCCCCATTTTCCCCATGTTTCTTCATCAATGAAATCAAACCGTAAGGAGCCCCATAGTCCCCGCTGTTTATTAAAGTTTTTCAAAAAACTTTGGGCAGCAATGTTGCTTCACAATCTTCCCTTTTTGAAAATTATTTGAAAAGTGATTTCCCTTTTTGGAGGTCCCCGTCATTTTTAAGGTTGGCAAAAAACCCTTTAAGTGTAAAATGTTGATATATTGTTCCACTGTATGTGGGATTGAAACTTAAATTAAAAGGTTTTCAATGGGAAAGTCAAATTATGGGAAAATTTGGTTTTGTATTGGGCTGGAAAAAGCCCTAAATGTCAAATTGAAATGGGATTAATACTTTTACCTGAATTCCAAAAATAATAAATGATGTTGCCAAGGTCCAACCGGGTTGTTCAACCTTTGAAAGATAAGAGAATGACCAATAAAGTTCTTTTTAAATTTTTTTTTTGATGCCAAAGGGTGTTTTTTTGGGGGAAATTTTTTTAAATTCCGGATTTAGACTTGGGCATCCCCCTTAATAAATGAAAAATCAATGTAGTACTGAAAACTGTGTTATAGTCAATCTATAATATTCAGTGTCATATGTCCTAGGTAAAAAGAAACTAATAGAGTTGCTTATAGAAAAGATCTGTGTGTACCTGTAGATCATAGACTAGTAACAATATACAATGCCATAAATTAAAAGAGGCATAGAGACAATTTAGGTATTTCATCTCAGCGTAGGTGGCTAGTCTGTTTAATTTTGTAGCAGAAAACATTGTTACACTTTGTAAATATGTTCTTAAATACCATTTAATTTGTATGACAGTGTCTCAGTGGCTGAACCAGTGCCTGACACAATACATATTACAAAGTTGGCTTCTCCGAACAAAATTCAATAAATACATTCAATAAATTGGGCCTGTAGATATCAAGCTTGTGTGCTAGGATGTGACAGCAGTCTGCCAGGAGGAAAGATAAGTATGCGCAATGCATGTGAATTTTTATTGCTTTTTTGTACAGTATGGTTGTGTGTAAGTGACATTAAAAATAAAAAGAAATTTTTTATGTAGGGATTTTTTACTTTTTTAAAAAAGAAAAAAAAGTGCCTTAAAAATTCCTCCCCTTTATTTGGGATTTGGAAAATATAAATATTGTGGTAATCCTAAGGTTATTTGGATTTTTATTGGGTGTGAGAAAAACATGCATATGTGTCTTTTTATAAGCGTATGAAATTTGGTTTCAAAATTTTGGGGAACGGGCGCGTCTTTTTTTGCATGCTTTTTAACTAAAAAACCTTATAGCCCTGTCAGACGATTTTTAACTTTCCTATCCAAAATAGGCGCATGTGCGACGACCCCGCACTTTGTATGCTCCAATTCTATAGGGGCGTGTTGCACCAGGTTCATATGACACCCCACATTTATGAATGTGTCATGACGAAATGTGTCAAAAAACTGTTGCACCACTCCATGCCAATTTCATAGTGGGACTGACACTAAGACAAATCTTGCCGCATACACTATGGGCAACATGTATGATCGGGAATTGCGCCTGATTTCCGGTGTATACTTCGCCTCACCGTGCCACTGTCGGACGCAGCGATGCGCTGTTAGGCACAAACTTCGCCACTTTCGTATGTGCCTAACATGAAGGGGCGTGCAATGGGCGCGCTGTTGGCGTTCTGGGGTGGGATGCGGCAAATTTGTAAAATCCGAGGCATGCATGATTGCTGGTTGGCAAAGTGAGGCGCATTCCAGCACTTTACAGCTCCGACAGGCAGACCTAGTTTAATGTGGTCTATCTGAGCGGAGAAGTTGAAGTGGAGCTAGGAATTCTTGTAATGTGCTATAGTTATAGTTATTATAGTACACTACTAAAATAAATGATTTGTCAAGAAGAATAAATCCTGCTTGGAGGACCACAGGTCCTAGCAACACCTGTACTGTGCTGCCTTTTGTTGTATATACCGAATTGCACTAAAGTTGAAAGCAGCTCAAATACATCAAAAATTGTTGTTATGAAAAATGTTTAAGAAAACATCTGGACAACATCATCAGTGGCTTATTTGATGTTAAATTAGTGTATTTTTCAAGGACGTTGGAATACATTTTCTAGTGGAGAATTTTTTCGTAGGAGATAATATATATATTGGCATTAATGTTATTGGATAAAATTTACTAATATATTGCTTTCATTATTAGAGCACTTGGATATGTCTGTTTATTAAGTACTTCATTTACATGACAAATCCATTTTATTCTTGTAGTGGTGTAAGGCTTTGTTCCCCAGGATTCTTTCATGGAGAATTTGTGGACGCGAAATCCGTCCTGAAATACATTTCAAATACGTGTCACAAAGTGTAGCACATATTTTGCGTCGGAAATACATTCCCCATTATTTGCTATACAGTCTGTAAAGTACAGAGTGAGCTGAAAATGGCATCCACAAGGCAATACAGTGAAATATATATATAACATGGTCATGTGATTTTAGCAGCCAATGAGAGCCCTACACCTCAGTGATGACGTTTTCACACTTCTCTGTGCTCTGCACTGATTGGATGACCGCCAAAAGTGCAGAAAGCCACTTAAAAGGAAACTGAAAATTGTGTGTCGAACTAGAACTAGAACTTTACTTGAACGAACAGTAAAATGTTCGGTTCGAGTGCTAAAAATTCAAGAAGTTCTAGAACTTAACTTTTCTAGAACAGTTCGATTGATCAACACTAGTAATCACCATAGCTTATCCATTCAGCTGCAAAATTTTCATGCCAGATTTCATGCTGCATTTCTGTAAACCAGGGCATCTGTCAATCTCTACAAAGAAACTACACATTGTCTCATTGTCTTAAGTGACTTCTATTACTAAGGTCGGGAGGGGCTGTAACGTTACATTTACAATATGTCCTTTCTCTGATCCTATTAAACTACTAATCTTGCTAATAAAATTTAGAATTTATATCTTTGAGCAAAACATTTTACTGATGATTTGAAAGAGTGCTGTTATTGCACTATACTCTTTTTGATTTTAATTTCAATCTGTACCCACTACTTTATTTCCAGAGTGTAGATCCTCTCATATTCTGTCAATATAAAATAGCAGAGTCTATATATAGATTTCTGATGTCTATTGTCTGTTCTTTATGCACGGCAAAGTAACTGGACCAGTCTGCTCCATATTAGTCATATAAGTAAATCAAGGTTTTAAACTAGGTTTCAGGTCTTCAGGATCTACAGTTTTTGAGATATTCAAAACAAATCTGAATTCGCAATAAACAGAGCATGGACAAATAACAGGACTAGTGTTGAGCGTTTACGTTGACTATCGTCATCGGGTCGATAGTCGATATCGGTATCCGATAGTCGATAATAGATTATCGCCGATGACCATTAAAGTCTATGGGAGAGGAACAACACCTTCATTCTTACACCCAAAGAGGGATGGAGAAGCTGGAATTAACATCCACAACAGTCAAATGGATACGTGCTACATCTTAGGCAACACACTTAGGTTATAAAAGCCACAGAAAAAAACTCACAGACCATTCACTATCCCTGTCTTGTACCACAGCATGACCCTTAAACCTGCATCACCCACAAATTAAAAAGTGCCAGAAGGCAGTATGATTTGAACCATCATTTTACTTGAACTGGACATTAACTATAACTGTCCTGTACCGCAGTATTACCATTAAACCTGTCTGACCCAAAGATTAAAAAGTACTGGGAAAAGGAGTCTTTCAACCACCATTTTAGTTGTACTGGACATTGACTATACCTGTCCTGTACCGCAGTATTACCATTAAACCTGTCTGACCCACAGATTAAAAAGTGCTGGGAAAAGGAGTCTCTCAACCACCATTTTAGTTGAACTGGACATTGACTATACCATGTTCTGTACCACAGTATGGACCATTAAACCTGTCTGACCCACAGATTAAAAAGTGTGGGAAAGGAGTCTTTCAACCACCATTTTAGTTGAAAATGGACATTGACTATACCTGCCCGGACTGCAGTATGACCATTAAACCTGTTCCCCA
>JAODAL010077711.1:0-13173 GCA_025379985.1 Phyllomedusa bahiana | reverse complement strand
AAAAGGGGAAACCCTGTCCATGGTTATGCCCCCTTGTGAGGGCAGCACAAGCTAGTGTCAGACCTGCTTTTTCCGCACTGTGTCCCTTATTCTGTAAGATGCAGCAGTTTCAGAGTATTTAATGCTCAAATCTGGCAGTTTGTAGCCAGAAAAGAGTCCAGCTTATTCATGAGCAGGTGTTAGTCCCACCTACCCAAAGCTAGCCACACCCACCTGATAATTATTCACATGGTTCTACCTATACAAAGTAATAGGTTAATCAGTTGTGAGGTGGGCGTAGCTAGCATCATGTGGGTGGGGCATGAATTAAACAGACTCTTTTTTGACTGTCCACTGCCAGATTTGAGCATTAAATACTCTAAAGTTCCTGCATCTTACAGAATAAGGGACACAGCGCTGGAAACAGCATGTCTGACACTAGCTTGTGCTATTCTCAGAACCTGTGACAGGTTCACTTTAATGGAGGTCTCATGCTTTCCCATTAGGTGTGTCATAAATGTCTATAGTGAGAATACTCCTTTAAAGGGGTTGTCTCACTACATCGATTCATCTTACCTGAGTCCTGTTTTATCAGTTTAATTTTTGAATTCAGGGGTTGGTTTACTGGCTACTATTGACCTGCAGTGAGAGCTGCTGAGGACACCAGGTCTGTAGGTATAGCAACCAGTGCTGGCAGCCTATCAGAAGAGATCAAACAGGTCTGTAGCTATAGCGACCTGAGGAGCTGATGTAGCCCATACAAGAGGGGATATCTAGGAATAGATAGGACACTGTTAATGGACACATATTGCAAAGTGACTTGTTTTTGCAAGATCTTTAACATAAAAAACAATCCCTTTAAGAGTAAACTTTCTTAGCACTAAAATAATGCTATTATTATTTAAAAACTGGAGTTTTTTTATTTTGCAGTATATCCAATTCTCTATTTGGTTTTCATATTCAGCTCTTACCTATATACTTTATGTTTGTTCTAGAGTTTATTCTGGTTCTTATTCTATCAATTGTTTTAAAAAACAAATTCCCAGTATCCACAAAGCTTGGATCTCTTCTGATTTTACTGAAGAAACACAGTTAGGGGCACATATAAATATAATAATACATTATAATAAAATAGCTCTGAGCATAACTGTGCACAAAGTAGCAGAATTATTTTTTTTTACTTAAAGAATTAATTCAGGCGTATTCTCCACTTTAGTCTAACATCAGGCTTGGAGAGACACACTGGATGCTAGATGGGATAGTTGCTTAACCAAACATGTGTCATATGCAGGCAGGGAAGCCATCAGGGCAATAAAGTGTTCCCTCAGGTTACAATGGCCTCCGGATACAACATTTTCAACATACAATGGACTTTCCTAGGACACTGTATGTTGAGTGTAGTTTAAAAACACAGAGCGACATGTATGAATTCTGGCGCTAACAGGCCACTTCTAAATTGCTTTAAGGTGGTATAGACTGTGCCAGAATGTATGAACCAGTTCTTCTGCAGCTCATACATACAGGGCAGTGTAGAGCCAATACCAAAAGTCTGGCTCAGGTACCACCTTTACCTGGTCTGGTGTTCTTCTGCAGGTCATACATACAGGGCAGTGTAGAGCCAATACCACAAGTCTGGCTCAGGCACCACCTTTACCCTGGTTGCTGTTCTTCTGCAGTCATACATAGGGCAGTGTAGAGCCAATACACAAGTTGGCTCAGGCACCACTTTACCTGGTTGGTGTTCTTCTGCAGGTATACATACAGGGCGTGTAGAGCCAATACCACAAGTCTGGGCTCAGGCACCACCTTTACCCGTCTGGCTGTTCTTCTGCAGGTCAACTACAGGGCAGTGTAGAGCCAATACCACAAGTCTGGCTCAGGACCACCTTTACCCTGGTCTGTGTTCTTCTGCAGGTCATACATACAGGGCAGTGTAGAGCCATACCACAAGTCTGGCTCAGGCACCACCTTTACCTGGTCTGGTTTGTTTCCTGCGGGTTCATACAATACAGGGCAGTGTAGAGCCAATCCCGACAAGTCTGGCTCAGGAAACCCTTTACCCCTGGTCTGGCTGTTCTTCTGCGGTCAACATACAGGGCAGTGTAGAGCCAATACCACAAGTCTGGCTCAGGCACCACCTTTAAACCTTGTCTGTTTTTCTGCAGGTCATACATACAGGCAGTGTAGACCAAAATCCCACAAGTCGGGTCAGGCACCCTTACCCTGGCTGTTTTGCTGCAGGCCATACGGGCAGGTAGAGCCAATACCACAAGTCGCTCAGGCACCCTTTTACCTGGTCTGGGTTTCTAACTTTTCGCGCCAAAGTTTGGATCAAAGAATCATAAATATGTCTACTTCTACAAATGTGGTGCGACGCCCCCCAGAAAAAGCAAGGGGTGCTTTGGGGCATAAAGGATTTGCAGAGTTGGGAGATGACAAAGATGGATACCAGCTTTTTGGGGGTTCCATAGCCCAAATGAGCCGATAAAACGAAGAAATTTTTTTAGGGACGGGAGCAGGTTCGGTTTAGCGCCTCTCTGCAGTACAGTGCAGTAGTTCATGTTCTGTCCTGCTCTTTACATTGGCTAGCTCCTTTGAGCACCAGGTGAGGGCGACTCCATTTTCTTTTTTACCAAAACAAGCTCCTATCCTTTCCTTATCTGTATAAATCATCCGTGTGATTTTTTTTCTTTTTCATTTTGCATTATATTGAGACACATTTTGGGGCCTTAAACCAATGACCAGTTTTCTGTTGCATTATGATTTCAGCATGCACTGGTTGTCCCAATTACTGTTGTATGTTGAGGGACCTCTGTATTATCAGTAGTCTTATAAAAGGCCCTGATTTTAATTAAAAAAAGATAGGAACTAGCGATGTGCAGAGGGCCCAGATGCTATGCCTTTATATTGCCCTAATATTACTTATGCGAGCCCTGTATGGACATATGCTATTAATTAGATAAGGACTCATGCATGACACTTACAGTTGATACTTGCAAAGATACTTGCACGATACTAGCAGCTGTCCCACCCAGGGAGCAGTACTTCTGTCCATTGTCGGATCATGGTGGAGAGTGCATTTGGACAACCCCTATAACTTTATCCAGCTTTATATGGCATTGCATATAGGTGATTGCCTATGAAGTATTTCCTTATGTGTTGTCATTATATGTGAAGAGAAATAAATTGGGAACATTTGTAATGAGTGAATTTAGACTAATGAAACCCTACTGGATGCCTAACCATGAGTCAACGCACCTGGCTTCTCTACTCCCCCCACCTCTAGCCATGTGCATGCTCAATTTCCCTTATCACAGACAACAGTTTAAGCTTGTTAGAAATGTAATAACTTGATTCTTAATTGCAGTATTCTTTGGTGCTGCTTTGCATTTAGTTCAGATACATGTTTGCATTGTAAAAATTGCAGGCATGCAGCATGCATGTGAACTAATTGCAGCGCAGTATATGTATTTCACATGTGACCGGATATACACTGCTGCAGCAGATCACCAGGTCAGGACTTCTTGCACTGTGTTACTCTCTTATTGTGCCTTTCTTTCCAGCTCTATTATACTCAAGAAAACAAGATGACTGTATCCATTTTTCTAAAGCGTATTTGACACCACATCAGAAATATTGTAGTTCCAATAAAATACAGTAATATATTATGCATGACAAACTGCCACAGTTTCCAGCTCTAGTTTGTGAGCCGTTCTGTAGCATCCACAGATGCTGGCATCTCCCCGGGAGGAGTTGTCCATTGATCTGAGCCATATTTTTTGTGTGCCCTATTCACTTCTATGTGTTTTTAATTTGGTTTCTTATAATGTCATGATAATGTTATATTCTATGAAAAAAATGACTAAACATATTTCTAATGATCGATCCATAAGTAGTAACTAAATCAATAATGGACTAGAGATAAATGAAAGAAAAATAATACATCTCGTAAATCCTGATGCACGGTGTGCCAGAGCAACCTTATGCGGTCGCATGGTGCTACCACTTGGTGGCATACGTCGAGAGACCTGGTAGAAACGTGCCACCGAGGGCCTGGTCTCAGTGGGGGAAGACAGGTATTGTCGGTCAGCAACATTAGGTTGCTGACTCTTGTACGTAGTATGGCTAATGTCCAGCCATTAAGGGCTAGCTTTCCCGGAACAGCTGTAGATGGATGTGTGGCTGTTCCCACGTTCCAGGTCCCTGTCTTCCAGCCCAGTTATTGGGTAGGTCTCTGGAGACCTATTAAAGGCCTCCTACTCCAGGTGATCGGGGGCGTGGTCTGCTAGGTGGCAGTGCAGCAGAGGAGCTGGAGAGAGGCTCTGGCTCTCAGAGGCTTGATGGAAGCCGATACCGTACTGGAGAGTACAGTGTGTTTGGTGCTGGACATTAGGTCCAGACCACCGATAGATAGGGTCTATTCTTATATCTCAGTTAGTGGCCAGAGGGCCGAGATTTTGATTTATGTGCTTACTTGTCTGTAACCTGCTGGTCCAAAAATACTGGTTGAGGCCAGTGAAACCAGAAGCCTGGTGTTAGTGTGCCAATAACTTTCTACCCAGAACTTTAATCCGAGAGCTAAGAAACCCCCAGGATGGTCCAGGACGGCATCCAAACGTGAGTGAAAAATTACAACGGCCTTACATGTAGTGATGCTTTCCATTGTCATCAATGTTGGTACTTGCTAAATGATGTTGGTTCTTTGCAATGATGAGTGGGGGAAGAAGAGCGACAGCTCAGAAAAATGATTGTCAATTGCACAGTAAGGGCGCGTTCCCACTGCACAGGACAAAATACGGCCGGTTTGCCGGCCGGTATTTGTCCCTGTTTTGTCCTGTCCCCCCACGGCGGGGGGGGCGGCTTTTCTCCGCGATGAGCGGAAAACAGCCCCCCCCCCTCCCATTGAGAAGCACATCTTCCGTCGGGAACCGGACGGAAGATTGTGCTTCTACAATGTTTTCTGATGCGGGGCCGCCGGCGGCAAAACCGTCCGACGAAAAACCGGTGCAGTGGGGACTGCTGCGCAGGTTTTGCATAGAGAATCATTGTGCTCATTTTCGGCCGGTTTTTCAGGCGGTCTGAAAAACCGCAAAACGGCTGAAAAACCGGCCGAAAACCCGTGCAGTGGGGACATGCCCTAAATGTTTTATAGCACTTTTTTTGCAGAAAGCTATTTCTTAAAGGGATGTTCCCAACATGGACCTTGATGGCATCAATGACGTAGGATAGGTGCGTATCCCACCTCTGGAACCCTCACCTCTCCTGGGAATGGGCCTCTGAAAGTGTCAGCTCAGAATGGAGACCAGGTAACACTTGTGTGCATCTCTCCATTCTGTTCTTTAGGAGTTTAGGGGAACACACCACTCACCTTTTCTTAGAACTCCCATAGAGTCATGTGTAAACGTGATCAGCTCTCCATTCCGACCCTAAATTTTTGGGGGCCTGTTCTAAGATAGGAGTGGATCCCTCAGGTGGGTACTCGCACCCATGAGACTTTGACTATCGACAGGCAATCAAAATCTATATTGGGAACACCCCTTTAAAAGTTTATAGTAAAACACAAAATGCACTGCATGCAATGTGGATATTAATTAAAACATTTCATATACCGGTCTTAATGCAGACAGTGCAGTAAATGTCATAAGGCTTCACTTATTTGTTTTTTAAAGGTGTAAATGCAATTTTTTTTCACAATTTTGCAGTACATAAACATGATGGGCCTTATGTATGAAAACTGTCCAGCAGTAAGACTATCCTTGTTGCCCATAGCAACCAGTCAGAGCTCAGCTTTCATTTCATATAGTAAATTAAAAGTTGAGCTCTGAAAGGTTGCTATGGGCAACACAGACAGTCTTTCTGCTAGACAGCTTTCATACATAAGGTCCAATATTCTCTGGTCACCCCTTTAACTCTCGAGATTCACAATCTAGTAATTTCATCAAGCAACTGGGAGACGCCTTATCTTAGCCTTTAATAATTCAAGCAATAACTTGCACTCATTTACACAGTCACAATAAATTGCTGATGTTGCTGGACCGCGGTCGGTTTTCGGATTTGCTATCGGCCCCATACATTGAATATATGGGGCTGATGGTAAATCCGAGCTGAGTCCTGTGGAACATACAACATGTTATATATTCAGTCGGACTTTTTACGCGACAGCAAAAAACCTGTGCTGTATAGACCACAGGACCGGTTTTTCATTGCTGTCTATGCCGCACAGGGCACCGTCGGGAGTTTCAAAATAGTAAAACTGCCGAAAACCTGTGCTGTGTAGGCATAGCTTAAGGACACATTCATACAATGGATCTATGGAAATTCCGATGAGGAGTGTCTGAGGAACAAAGAATTGATATGCACCAAAAATACTCAAGGCAAATGAGTGTAAATCAGGGTATAATGAAGGTCGATTTACCGTCGGATTGGACGCTGATTCTAAGGCATATTCAGTGCTGAATCCGCCACCAGAGTCAGCATCCAAATCTACTGCGTGAATGTCTCCTAAGGTTATGTCTACCATTGGATTCAGTATTAAAATCTGCCGGAAATCCGACGGTACACAGTGCTGTTTAGACCGCAATGAATAATACAGCACGGATTTTTTCCAGTTAGTTTTAAAATCCACTGGATTCTGTTGTATTTTAAAACATGCTGCATATTCTGCCAGATTGCCGTTGGATTCCCATACATTTAATGTACGGGGGCCGACTGCAAATCCGAAAACCCTCTGCGGTTGGATGCCATTTTAACATTGTTGTGTAGACACAGCCTAAGGGCCGGTTCACACGGCTTATTCAAGCCGTAGTTGCGGGACGGATTTCCGTCCCCGACTCCACGGCCCATGGGACATGCATTATCCAGGCGCGTATCCTGCGGGTTTAATGTGAAATGTCACTTTCTCCCCGTATTCGCCAGCGGGGAGACGTAATCCATAGTTCTCTATGAGAACTGTGGATTACCATAATGACGGGGACGGATTTCAGCCGTACTGGAGCGCAGTACGGCGCGCAATACGGCTGGAACCCATGCCCAAAATAACCCGTGTGAACAGCCCTTAAGGGTGGTTTTATATGGCCAGATTTTCTGCCCTTAACAAGTAATTGGGGAGTGTTTACGTTTCACATTGGGTACATGTTTAAGTGAACAATCCTTCTTGCAATCATTTGTTCTTCTATAGATATAAATGTTTATAGTCAGGAAAACGTGTTACCAACAAATTATGATTTTGCCTATTTTTTAGCTGATTGCACAGCCTCTTACACAATCATAGGGAACAAACATTACTACAGACATTGGTTTGCCCAACAGGGGTATTCTAACATTTGGACAAAAATTTTTTAAAGGGGGCTGTGGGGTAATTACACACAGATCAACAGCATAACCGCTGGCGGTCTGAAAAACTTGAACATGAACAAGTGGGTGCGAAGGGGGAGGGCTTGAATCTGCAATCCAAAAACCACCCCCATACATGCTAAAAAAAAGACAAAATACCGGTCAGGATTTCCCAACCGGTATTTGGTCTTTACCGTGTAAACGGAACCCATTTAAAAATGTATCAAAAAACTTTATTAATCATGCATAATAATGTAACAACACCAAAAAAAATATATACAAACCACCACCACACAGCTAAAACAATATTATACAAGCACGGAAAGGGTTAGGGTCACGTGAAAAAAACTATTATTATGGCATTATTACAAACAACCAACCTCCTGGATGATCTATACAAAAATTGTAATGCTAGTATCAATGTAACTTCATTTTACCATACCGTGGAGGAGGTGTCCATGAAGAAAATGATGATGCCAAAAACCGTGACAGCTAGACCTCCGTGCTGCCCCAACGCGCGTTTCGCCAACGCTTTTTCAAGGGGACAAAAAAACTTTAAAGGGTGCTGTGGGGTAATTACACACGGATCAACAGCATAACACTAATCTTACATCTGCAATACATATAACTGACATATTTTGTCACATCATTGCTCCTCCTCAGCACAGAAGAAAGAGCTTGGCCTCAGCAGCCAGTAACTGGTGTGAAATTATTTGGGAAACTGCTGAAAATATTAAATTACTATGCTCTGAAGATTTTCACTTTGTGCCGCACACTTTCAATAGGATTCGAGTTTTGTATACTGGAATACCCCAGGAAGACAAGATGAAAATGTTTGGCCTGTTTACCCAAGCAACTCCTTATTTAATGAGGACTGATAGAAAGAACTGCTTTCCCTAGATAAACAAGTTTTACCTTGAGCTGTCAGCACTGTACTTGGCAGCTCCATGTGGCCCCCATAGATTATCATTATATCTTAATCATTAAGGCTGTGATTGGGAGAGAGAAGCGTCTTACACAAAGCACTTGTCTCAATAACTCACTGAGTCACTTGGGGCAGCATCATTTCTTTATTGGGTTTGAGAGCACACATTAGAGCAAATTGCTGGGTTTATAATATACAACAGCAATATTGACTTATGTGGATTCCATTTTTGCATATACATTAAACATTTATTCTAAAGAGATGCATGCAAAGAAGTTTTTCAAAAAATGGAGATGTTTTATTCAAAATTTTCTTACCCAGCAAGAAATTAGGGAGCATATGCTTCCATTTAGGGACACTACATGGCATATGTATGGAGTATTCGCTGACTGCTTAGAGTGGAATAACAACTGGATGAGGTGTCCGGGTTTCATGATCTGATATCTGAAGTCTGCATTGAGGCGGCTGGAGAATTGACTGTGGCTAAAATCATTTATCTAATGTGAAATGACTATTTGATATTGTCAATGACTCAGGAGGTGACTGTAGCAAATTGGGGGTGGAAGGGAGAGCGGATGGTTTGGGAGGGTGTTTTGTTTGCACTTTCGTTTTGTATAATGCAACCTGATATCGTATCCATTATCATTACCTTGTCTGCTTTAATATGGTTATCAATAAAATTATATATTAAAAAAAAAAAAAAAACATTTATTCTGCCTCATTTATCAAAAAGGACCAACAGTAAGGATATTTTCACACAGCGGATTTGGATGCTGTTTCCAGTGCTGTTTTGAGCATATTCCTTGCCCAAAACAGCATAAAAGAAGCCTCCAAAACGCCTGCCGTCCATTTTCATTGTTTCCTATGGAAAACAGCATTATACTTCCCAAAACTTGGCTTGGACGCATGTTTTCCGCGCTTCTTTGGAAGCTGTTTTGGGCGCTGAAGAAGAATCGTCATGTCAATTCTTGAAGTGTTTTCAATGCTGAAAATCCCCATATGAATCAATGGAAAATTTTATAAACCTCATGCACAAGTGTGGTGCAGTTTAATATTAAAACTCATATTAAATATATTTGATACGTTATATTATATATCCAGCATTAATTACAGGCAAAGCTCACCCCAATGGACAGCCTCATTAAATATAACCACAGGACAACTCCCAATCTAATTATTACACCAATCAACAGAAGCAGTACATCCTTAAAGGGGATGTATCGCTTCCTTACTTCGGCTCATTCACACTTCTCTTAGCTTCCCAGCTCTGTGAATGCAGGGGCGTTTCTTCCCCTCCCAGCTGGATGACATCATCCCCCCTTCACTGCTGGCCTGAGACTCTCCCCTCCCCTCTGAGTCCACATATCACTGTGTCTTTTCAGTCTATTTTATAAGAGCTGTATACATACCACAGGCTGCATTCAATCTAATCTGAGCACTGATCTCTCACAGCTGGAGATGTATTACAGCTTTCTAAGAACGGCACAGATCTGCGTGTATGCAGGAGAGTTAGGCACAGGGTCAAAACTGTCATGTTTTCTCATTGTACAATCTGCTGAAGTCTGTTTCTGCTAGGTGTGGAGACAGAAAAATGCTATGGCCCCTAACTCTGAGTCATTCTGTACAGCCTGTGAATCGACCGAGGGGCTGTACAGAATGTAAATGAGCTCTCAGCTAGTGAAATGCAAGGAGGAGGGATTAGACCCACACTGGATATCAGTGTAAATAAAAACACAAGATAAGGGACACTGTGAGAACAAGGCAGCTTTGCTAATGACATCCAATTGCAAAGTTGCTTGTTTTCACTGTCCCCTTATTCTGAAGACCATTTAATGAAACGATAACACCCCTTTAAAATATAGAACATTTTATTGGATTTTATTTTAAAACAAAGAGGATGAATCAGAATAGAAAATCACCATAGGCATTGCATAAAAATAATGTTAGATATACAGTACAGACCAAAAGTTTGGACACACCTTCTCATTCCAACAGTTTTCTGTATTTTCATGACTATAAAAATTGTAGATTCACACTGAAGGCATCAAAACTATGAATTAACACATATGGATTATATACTTATCAAAAAAAGTGTGAAACAATTGAAAATATGTCTTATATTCTAGGTTCTTCAAAGTAGCCACCTTTTGCTTTGATTACTGCTTTGCACACTCTTGGCATTCTCTTGATGAGCTTCAAGAGGTAGTCACCTGAAATGTTCTTCCAACAGTCTTGAAGGAGTTCCCAAAGATGCGTAGCACTTGTTGGCCCTTTTGCCTTCACTCTGCGGTACAGCTCACCCCAAACCATCTCGATTGGGTTCAGGTCTGGTGACTGTGGAGGCCAGGTCATCTGGCGTAGCATCCCATCACTTTCCTTCTTGGTCAAATAGCCCTTAAACAGTCTGGAAGTGTGTTTGGGGTCATTGTCCTGTTGAAAAATAAATCATGGTCCAACTAAACGCAAACTGGATGGAATAGCATGCCGCTGCAAGATGCTGTGGTAACCATGCTGGTTCAGTATTCTTCAATTTTCAATAAATCCCCAACAGTGTCACCAGCAAAGCCCCCCACCAACCATCACCTCCTCCTCCATGCTTCACGGTGGGAACCAGGCATGTAGAGTCCATTCGTTCACCTTTTCTGCGTCGCACAAAAACACCGGTGGTTGGAACCAAAGATCTCAAATTTGGACTCATCAGACCAAAGCACAGATTTCCACTGGTCTAATGTCCATTCCTTGTGTTCTTTAGCCCAAACAAGTCTCTTCTGCTTGTTGCCTGTCCTTAGCAGTGGTTTCCTAGCAGCTATTTTACCATGAAGGCTGCTGCACACAGTCTCCTCTTAACAGTTGTTGTAGAGATGTGTCTGCTGCTAGAACTCTGTTTGGCATTGAGCTGGTCTCTAATCTGAGCTGCTGTTAACCTGCGATTTCTGAGGCTGGTGACTCGGATGAACCTATCCGCAGCAGAGGTGACTCTTGGTCTTCCTTTCCTGGGGCGGTCCTCATGTGAGCCAGTTTCTTTGTAGCACTTGATGTTTTTTGCCACTGCACTTGGGGAAACTTTGAAAGTGTCCCCAATTTTTCGGACTAACTGGCCTTCATTTCTTAAAGTAATGATGGCCGCTCGTTTTTCATTACTTAGCTGCTTTTTTCTTGCCATACTAGAAATATTCTAACAGTCCATTCAGTAGGACTATCAGCTGTGTATCCACCTGACTTCTGAACAACACAACTAATGGCAAGAAATCCCACTTATTAAACCTGACAGTTCACACCTGTGAAGTGACAACCATTTCGGGTGACTACCTCTTGAAGCTCATCAAGAGAATGCCAAGAGTGTGCAAAGCAGTAATCAAAGCAAAAGGTGGCTACTTTGAAGAACCTAGAATATAAGACATATTTTCAGTTGTTTCACACTTTTTTGATAAGTATATAATTCCACGTGTTAATTCATAGTTTTGATGCCTTCAGTGTGAATCTACAATTTTTATAGTCATGAAAATACAGAAAACTGTTGGAATGAGAAGGTGTTGCCAAACTTTTTGTCAGTACTGTATGAAAGATAGTCATAAACTGAGTAGTGTCTGTTCAGACCATAAGGTCATAAAGACAATACAAAAAGTCCCAGTAGACAAACAAGATGTGTATACATACCTACTGTAAGGTGGCAGCTGGGAAGGTCCTTAATGGGGTGTACATCCCAACTGGATTTCTGGCTTACACCAGAGAAAGAAAAAATAAGTAACATGTCACCAAGGTTACCTGGCCTTGGTGAGACAGAACCATTTGTTTGTCTTGTTTTCAGCCACAGTAATTGGTTGACATACGTTTATCAGTATTATGGTTGCTTCAGCCAAAACCCAGGACGGCTTCTATCGGGAGTATGCAAAGTGTTGGGTGGGTGTCTGCTCCCTTGTTCCAGCTTGTTTGGCTGGTCTTTAGATGTCGGCTAGTCAGCTGACCAGGTGGATCTGATACACAGGTCAAGGAGTTGGCCTGAGGAGCGTCTCACTGGAGATATCCAGGATCTCGCCTAAACTGCTTGCTGACCAAGGTGTAGTGAGGGAACTGCACTGAATAGCTAGCGCTCAGACGAGCAGGTGTTTTATTTTGTTTGCCATTCTGTTTATAACTGGCATAAGGTTTTCTGCTGTATACCTGTTGTGCGACGGGAATATCTGTGTTGGAACCAGATCAACCTATCTGTGTCTCTATTTGCATTGGACTGCGATCCCGAGAGTGGCGCCTGCTTACACTACATTGAGCACCTACTGTACCCAGATACAAGAATGCCTGGTGACCCCGATGTCTGTTTCTCAAAAATTGCTATATATTATATCTATAATATAAAATGTATTTAATATTATTTTTAATATGGTCATTTGTATAATATTTAATAAAACCGCACCGTGAACCGGCTTGAAAACTGCGCGTCTCAAAAACCAGGTCAAATCCTGCTGTGAGGTGCTTTTCAGACAAGGTTTTGATGTTGATTTGGACACTGAAAATATGTCCAAATCAGCCGTGTGAATTTACCCGTTTTTGTTTCCCAAAGTGACCAATCAGAGCTTTCATTTTTCCAGAGCAGTTTAAAAAAAATAAAGCTGAGCTCTGATTGGTCACTTTGGGCAAAACAAACAGTCTTACTGCTAGACCTTGTTCACTGGACTCCTAATCCCAGAATGAGAAAGAATACAAACTAATACATTACAAATTATAATGAATATTTTTCTACAGACTATATATGAATCTGATCAGCTCCTCCAGCTCTATAACATGCTACCCGCAGATCAGAATACTTTTTCAATATAGCAGATTCTCTTTACAGCTCTCTTCACATTTCCATCAAGGGCTCTGTTTGGAGAGCTTAAAAGGGTTGTCTCACTACATCGATTCATCCTACCTCAGTCCTTTTTCCAGTTTCTTTTTGAATT
>JAODAL010077710.1:0-13173 GCA_025379985.1 Phyllomedusa bahiana | reverse complement strand
ACTTTTCACCCCTTTGTTTTTTTGCGCTCCCCCATCTTTTTCTTTTTTCTCGCACTTTTGTAAGTTTCCTTTTCCCAATTCTTTCAGCATTCTACTCTACATACAGATTTTGCAAATGTCTTTAGGAAGAAACACTGCATTGCTACCATAAATCTTACAGTTGCCCAAAAAAGATTGCTGAAATTTAACAACCCCCCTTGGGATGGGGTTTTTACTCAATTCCTCCCCAAAAATTGAAGTATGTTGCTTTGTAAGGAAATTATACAAGGTGTTCATCCCCAAGTCTTCAACCACAGCTAATATGGGGTTCTTTTTTGTGGAGAAAAAGGATGTCTCTCTACAGTCTTCTGTGCTCAACTGGGCACGCCCGGTGAAACTCTATGTAATCCAATGCTCCCTAGGATTCAAAAAAATTCAAAGGCAGTTATTCCACACTTTCCACCTTGTTACCCCTTTCCCTCCCCTTAGCAAGAAGGGCAGCAACTCCAAGATTTGTGTATCTGAAGCAGGAGGGGTTTTTAATGACTTGCCCTAGCTTGCATCGCCCAGATTTTGAAAAAACCAAAATCCTGGAGGTGTTTACTTCAGTGGGGCAGGCAGATTCTTGTCTCAAAGAAACAATAAAACAATAACTTGTGGCTTCTTATCTAAAACCTTCTCTCTGGCAGACAGGAAATATATGATTGGGGACCCAGAAGGGTTTTTCCAAAAAACATTATGGCTATTGGTCCCACTTTTTAAATGAAGAAGGAAGGGTAGGGTTTTAGGGCTTTTGGAGGGGCAAAATGGAAGGTGTGGGGCACAAAATTTGGGAGGGGATTAAGTGTGTGTTTGTGTGTGTGGTGGCGGGGGGGGGTAATTATGCATCTATTTGTGATCAAGGTAGCTGGCAGGGCAAGACTAATGTCAATTTTTTCCTGAAACTTTTGAACTCGCCTATTATATGGGGGGGGGGGGGGGGTGTAATCAGATTTTTTTGATTAGGTTTTGTTTTTTCCTTAAAACAAAAGCTTAGATGCTTTTTTTTTAAAATTTAGCAATCTTAAATTATCATTGGCGCATTAAAATCCAGGGCATAAAAAACATATTATTTGGGAAATACATGTAAAAACCTGTTACGTCCAATGTGGATTAATGCATCCTCTGTGATAGCATGAAGTGATAGTCCTCAGAGAAATACGGAGCAAACAGGTGTAGTCCCCTGAGGGGGCTGTCCGCCCCTGGTATGTTTCGGGGAAACCCTCCTTCCTGCCCGGCGTCCACAGGCTTAATTTCCCATAGAGGCATGGAGTCTAAAGGTTGTGGCAACAGGAGGGAGCCCAACATTGGTCCATCTGTGATATGTCCTGTATGTAACTTTTGGTCCATTAGATTATTAGTCATTTATGAATTTGTCACACCAAAATGTGGTGCAAAACGGTCATTACAAGCCATACCAAAGTGGTATAAAGTGGTATGGCTGAGAGCAAAGTTGTCCTAGGCAAACTGTAGTTGCCACTAGGGCAAAAAATATCAATTATTTCCCAAATATCATGACTAAAGTGATAGAAACTAACATGTTAATTATAAAAACTATTTAAAAGTAAATCATCTAAAATTAATCTAAAATTACAGTGGGTATGGAAAGTATTCAGACCCCTTTAAATTTTTCACTGCAGCCATTTTTTGCTCATTAACCCCTTCCTGACGGACGGTTATAATAATATGGCTCTAATTTCTTTTCCTCCTTGCCTTCTGTAAGCCATAACTTTTTTATTTTTCCACCTACATAGACGTATGAGGGTTTTTTATTTTGCGGGACAAGATGAACTTTCTAGTGGTGTTATACATATTATCATAGAATATACAGGGAAACGGCAAAAATAATTCTAAGTGGGGCAAAATGTGGAGGAGGTTTTTTACAGCGTTTATTCCTGGGGTAAAATGATGTGTTTACTGTATTCTAAGGTTGTAGCACCCGCCAATCAAAATGTGGGGTTTCCGTTATGTTTTGGTCCCGTAAAAAATTCCAAACATTTTCTTTTTAGTGCGACCAATAACTTTTTGTACTAACACCTCGGAGTCAGTGGGGGGCTTTTTTTGTGGGCTGAAGTGTACTTTTTATTGCGGCAGTTTGGAATGCATGCAATTTTTTTGATCACTTTTTTCCAAATTTTTAATGACGAAAAGCCCGAAAAACCGAAATTTTGGGTTTGGAATTTTTTTCTATACGGGGTCAGCGTAGGGGATAAATGAGTCATTTTTTAATAGATTGGACTTTTAGGACGTGGCGATACCAAAGTGTAACTTTTTTATTTTTTTTTTTTTTTTATTTTAAAAATGGCAAAAGGGGGGTGATTTGAATTTTTAATACTTTTTTATTTTTTTCCCTTTTAAAAATTTTTTTTTTTTTTACTTAATTTTAGTTCCCCCAGGGGGCTTTATCATAGGGGGTGCAATAGTTTATACAGCCCAATACCTTGCTAGACAATAAAAATTTGGGTGTACCAAAAAGGGCGGTTTCCCCCCCTTCCTGCCTGGGGGGTGAAAGTGGGGAATTAAAACCTGGCAGCAATGGAAGCCTTCACAAGGTTCCCCCCTGCCATGTTGCCAATTTTTGCGGCACCTTTTTTTTATTCATTTAGTTTTCCGCGGCCTCTTTGCCCGGGGATCTAAGAGGGTTTAAAAAACCGGGGGGTGGGGGCCCTCTGCGCTGTAACCACCGGATATTAGCTGCAATGCCACTTCAAAGTCGCTTACGGCACTATGACGTACTCATGCGTCTTATGTCGGTAAGGAGTTAATGTATATATGAACCCCCCTTTGAAAAAAAAAAACAGAAATTTTAGATATTTTTGCAAATTTATTCAACAAGAAAAAAAATGAACTTACATGGTATAAGTATTCAGACCCCTTTTCTGTGACACTCTATTTAATCGCATGTGTCCATTTTTTCTGATTTCCTTGGAGGTTCTACTCCTTCATTGGAGTCAGATGTGTTTAATTAAACGATTGGTTGATTAGGAAAAAGGGACACACCTGTCAATATAAGACCTCCAGCTCCAGTGCAGTCAGAGCACATGAGAATCATGAGGTCTAAAGGAACTGCCCAAGGACCTCAGAGACAGAATTGTGGCAAGGCACAGATCTGGCCAAGGTTACCAAAGAATTTCTGCAGCACTCAAGGCTCCTGAGAGCACAGTGGCCTCCATAATCCTAAAATGGAAGAAGTTTGGGACGACCACAAATCTTCCTCGACCCGGCCCTCCAGCCAAACTAAGCACTCGGGGGAGAAGAGCCGTGGTGAGAGAGATAAAGAAGAACCCCAAGATCACTGTGGCTGAGCTCCAGAGGTGCAGTAGGGGAATGGGAGAAAGTTCCACAAAGTCAACTATCGCTGCAGCCCTCCACCAGTCAGGGCTTTATGGCAGAGTGTGCCGACAGAAGCCTCTCCTTAGTGCAAGACATATGAAAGCCTGCATACACTCTGCAAAAAAACACATGAAGGACTCCCAGAATATGAGAAATAAGATTCTCTGGTCTGAGGAGACGAAGAATTAACTTTTTGGTGTTAATTCTAAGCAGTATGTGTGGAGAAAACCAGGCACTGCTCATCACCTGCCCAATACAATCCAAACAGTGAAACGTGGTGGTGGCAGCATCATGCAAGGGGGTGTTTTTCAGCTGCAGGGACAGGACGACTGGTTGCAATTGAAGGAAAGATGAATGCGGCCAAGTACAGTTATATCATGGATGAAAACCTCTTCCAGAGTGCTCTGGACCTCAGACTGGGCTGGGCTGAAGGTTCATCCACAAGACAATGACCTTAAAGGGGTTGTATCGTTTGAACTGTTCATGCTGTTCAGCTGATTCTCTGAGATTGAATTAGAAATCCAGGGGCGAGTCTCTCCTCTCAGCAGGCATGTCTCTCCTCACTGAAGACCTGTGACATCATCATTGTGACTGTGCAGTGGAAGCAGAAGGATGTCTGCAGATAACAGCTATACAGCCTCCTGCATGCTGCTCACGTGTCTGCAGAGCTTCAGGCTGACTCCACAAGCTCCTTGCTCTGCTATAAGCAGTTATACAGTCAGCCTGAACTGATGTAACACTTGTGAGGAATGTACACTGTTACCAGACACCAGACTGGGTTATGTGGAGCAATGCACACTGCCCTCCAACCCTTATCTCCCCCTGTTAACAGGTAGGAACCTGTATAAGACTCTGTTATATGATGGGATCTGTGACTTAAACAGCCAGTAATTGCCTTGCCCAGATCATTCACCCTAGAGCTGGGAGATGAGTACAGAGACAGTAGCCCTTGGTTTCACTATCGATTTTAACAGCTCAGAGGGGAGTAAACACAGAGTGTGCAGGCAGCCAATCACAGCGCAGGGGGCATGTCCAGGGCGTTTCCTGTCTGAGGGCGTATTCCAACAGGCTGAATGAAATGTCAGCCAGCCAATTCCATGTAGGGGGCGTGTCTAAGGGGCGTGTCCCGACCAGAAGCAGCAGAAATAGAACACAGATGCATAGAAAAGCTCATATCTGCTAAACCAAGTGACTGAGGTAATGCAACCCAATTACAAAAGTGCTTATTTTTACTGTCCCCATAATCGGAGACATGATCTTTGTAGCGATACAACCCCTTTAAGCACACAGCTAAAATAACAAAGCAGTGCTTCAGAACAACTCTGTGCCCATTCTTGACTGGCCCAGCCAAAGCCCTGATCTAAACCCAATTGAGCATCTCTGGAGAGACTAGAAAATGGCTGTCCACCAACGTTTACCATCCAACCTGAGAGAACTGGGGAGGATCTGCAAGGAAGAATGGCAGAGGATCCCCAAATCCAGGTGTGAAAACCTTGTTGCATCATTCCCAAGAAGACTCATGGCTGTACTAGCTTAAAAGGGTGCTTCTACTCAATACTGAGAAAAGGGTCTGACTACTTAAGACCATGTGATATTTCAGTTTTTCTTCTTTAATAAATTTGCAAAAATATCTAAAATGTCTGTTTTTTTCTTTCAAGATAGGGTGCAGTGTACAATTATGAGCATCTTACCAAATGGCTGCAATGAAAGAAAGAGTGAAAAATGTAAAGGGGTCTGAATACTTTCTGTACCCACTGTACATAATAAAAAATTAATATAAAGTTATATAATATCCAAAAAGGTAATATAAAATTAATATAAAATGACATCATATATAATTAATATTAAATGAAAAAATATAAATTAATATAAATATAATATAAATTAATTAAACCGATACAGCACTTACCATAAATTCCGTTCTTTATTGGGTATTTACGGAGTTATGGCAGTATTATCAGTGATTACAAACACATCACAGCAGGCTAAAAATAAAATAAACACTCTTAGAATAGTATGTCAGTCAATAGAAACTGTGGTGGTGATCTTGCATGGTGCACCACAAGACTCATTAAGACTTTTCAAGTGCTGGCTATTGCTGAATGTAGGATAAAGGCTGACCCACTGACCTACATTTTGATTACCAAAATCTAACATACAATACAAAAATATAAAACATATTTTTTAAGATTTTAATAAAAAAAAAATAAAAATACAAAATCAGAAAGAAATTTTATTAACAATTTTTCTTTAGAGAATATTATTAACATTTTTTCTTTAGAAAATCAGCTCAATGAATTGAACTAATCTATATAGAAAATAGGAGAAGTAACGGTTACAATACCTATGTAACAGTTCTTAACTTTGACACTAAGGCCATGTTCACACGGCTAATGTGTATTGTCGTGTCCGATTACCCATACGCATTTACGTCGAAAAGGCCCTTCTTATAATCACATCTTTGGATCGCCTCTAAATGCCCAAAACATCACATATTAGCATATTCATGGCGCAAGTGTGTGATTTTTATATTGCTTGCAAAACACGCATCGGCGTTCAGACGAGTGATCGCCAATGTGTGTTTACATACGTCTCTCGGATGCGTCTTTCGGATCAGAAAGACGCAGCAGGCGCCCTATTTAAAATTATAGGGTGTGATCCTGCTGCAGCCAAAACGCAGCCAAACACACACCTACGTGCTGGATGCTTTTTGTATTCGATTGACGCAGCGTGTTTGGATGTGATTTTCGGATCCAAAACAGATTCAGAAACGGATCTAAGATGCCATGTGAGCATACCCTTATAGCTACTTATCTCTTGCAACATTCTAAACACCCTATTAAGGCTATGTCTACAGGGTACAAAAATACCGTCAGATTTTCCGCAGATTCAGTATTTTGAACCCACCGACAATCCGACGGTACACTGTGCTGCCTTGTCAGCAATGAAAAACCTGTGCTGTAGTCTAAACAGCACGGGTTTTTAAACACCGCGTTAAAAATCCGGCAGAATATGCAACATGTTGCATATTCCGTCAGAGTCCCACGGTTTGCTGTTGGTTTCCTGCACATTCAATTGTATTGGCCAATGGCAAAAACTAAAACGGACCGCGGTTTTCGCGCAAATCAAAGTAAAAAAACACGGTCCTTCATAGGACAAAACAACGTTTTTCCTACAGTGGGGAATAAAAGTATTTAGTCAGCCACCAATTGTGCAAGTTCTCCCACTTAAAAAGATGAGAGAGGCCTGCAATTGACATCATAGGTAGACCTCAACTATGAGAGAATGAGAAAACAAATCCCGAAAATCACATTGTCTGATTTTGAAAGAATTGATTTGCAAATTATGGAGGAAAATAATTATTTGGTCACCTACAAAGAAGCAAGAGTTCTAGCTCTCACAGACCTGTAACTTCTTCTTTAAGAGGCTCCTCTGTCCTCCACTCATTACCCGTAGTAATGACACCTGTTTGAACTTGTTATCAGTATTAAAGACACCTGTCCACAACCTCAAACAGTCACACTCCAAACTCCACTATGGTGAAGACCAACGAGCTGTCGAAGGACACAAAATTGTAGCCCTGCACCAGGCTGGGAAGACTGAATCTGCAATAGGCAAGCAGCTTGCTGTGCAGAAATCAACTGTGGAAGCAATAATTAGAAAATGGAAAATATACAAGACCACTGATAATCTCCCTCGATCTGGGGCTCCACACAAGATCTCACTCCGTGGAGTCAAAATGATCAAAAGAATGGTGAGCAAAAAATCCCAGAACCACACGGGGGGACCTAGTGAATGACCTGCAGAGAGCTGGGACCAAAATAACAAAGGCTATCATCAGTAACACACTACACCGCCAGGGACTCAGATCCAGCAGTGCCAGACGTGTCCCCCTGCTTAAGCCAGTACATGTCCGGGCCTGTCTTAAATTTGCTAGAGAGTATTTGAATGATCCAGAAGAGAATTGGGAGAATGTTATATGGCCAGATGAAACCAAAGTAGAACTGTTTGGTAGAAACACAACTCGTCGTGTTTGGAGGAGAGAGAATGCTGAGTTGCATCCAAAAAACACCATACCTACTGGGAAGCATGGGATGGCAACATCATGCTTTGGGGCTGTTTCTCTGCAAAGGGACCAGGACAACTGATCCATGTACATGAAAGAATGAATGGGGCCATGTATTGTGAGATTTTGAGTGCAAACCTCCTTCCATAGTAAGAGCATTGAAGATGAAACGTGGCTGGGTCTTTCAACATGACAGAGGTCCCAAGCACACCGCCAGGACAACAAAGGAGTGGCTTCATAAGGCACATTTTAAGGTCCTGGAGTGGCCTAGCCAGTCTCCAGATCTCAACTTCATAGAAAACCTTTGGAGGGAGTTGAAATAAATTCTTTCCAAATCAGACAACGTGATGTTCAGGATTTGTTTTCTCATTCTGTCTCTCATAGTTGAGGTCTACCTATGATGTCAATTACAGGCCTCTCACATTTTTTTAAGTGGGAGAACTTGCACAATTGGTGGCTGACTAAATACTTTTTTTCCCACTGTATGTTGTGTGCACTTAGCCTAAGATACTTCTGTAAGAGGTAGAGTATTGTGACAGAGTAGAAAGACAAACATTTATAAGTATGATTGATATTTATGTGCTTCTGTTCTTCTTTATAGAGATTACAGCAGTTCATTGATTTGAATTTCTAGTGAAAAATGTATACTTTTTTTATAATTTTATATTATACATTTATTTTCACTCATCAAAATGTAGGTCAATGGGTCAGCCTTTATTCTACCTTCAGCAATACACAGGACACGACAGATCTCGCTGGGACTTCAGGTGCGCCAAACAACATCCCTACTATAGTTTCTATTCACTGACATGCTATTCTAATGTTTTTTCTTTTATTATATCTAGCCTGCTGTGATGTGTTTGTAATCACTGATAATACTACACTAACTCTGTAAATACCCAATTGAGAACGGGATTTATGGTAGAATCTGTAGTGGTTTAATTAACATATATGATTTAATATTAATTGTATGCAATATAATTTTATATAGATTTCATATTATATAATTTAATATTTTTTGGATATTATATAACTTTATATTAATATTTTATTATATGATTTTAGATTAATTAATTTAATATAGTTTTACAATTAACATAAAATAGTTTCTACTACTTTAGTCATATTATTTGGGTAAGAATTTGTATTTTTTGCTTAATGGCAATCAAAGCTTGTTTTGCATGGCGCCAGCTCTCTGTCAGGAATTCTGTCGAGTCTTTTCAGGTGCATCTACAATGCGTCACATTTATGAAAGGCAGTACAACACTTTCATACATACTGTTGCATTCTACATTCATCTAAAGCACAGTTGAACTGACGAGTTGACGCCAGATTTCATACATGTCGCCCTTAGGGCGCCATGTAAGAACGGGGCTGTGCCAGTTATCTGGCGTCAAAAAATTTTTTGAGCCTGTTATAGATGTATGCCACAGTCCCCCCCCCAAAATTTTGTCCAAAAAGTGTTGTTTTTTGGTATTTTAAAAAGTTATGTGTCCATGTGGACATTGGAAAAAAAAATTACGAGATTTAATTTCATTTGTTTTTACTTCCCTTAATAATAACACTTGGAGATTTCCCAGATAAGTGTTAGAGAGGGACAACAGAATTTTGGTAGAGCTTTATAACTTTTTTTACTTTGCATGTTGCTGTTTTTCAAATTTTATTTTTCCCTGCCCAAAGATGAGCATGACATTGTAAAAGGGTTGCTTTGTTTGAGGTTAAAAAAATAATTAGTAGACCTGGACCTCTTTCCTTTTAATATGAGTCTATTCAAGTCTTTTTTTTTATCCAGATACTAAAAAACATGTTTTTCTGAAATCCAGACACAGAAATTTTCTCTTAAACAGTTTTGGTATTAACACAAAAGGAAGGTACTTTTTTTTCTTAATTTCTGTGAAAATATGTTACACATTTTGTTAAACTGACCGGATCAAGTTTAAAGCTTTTGTACCGCTTATGATCTTGAGGTATGGTCCATTAACTGAAAAAGCCTGAATCTCTTCCAGCTGTCTGGCTGAGTTTAAGAGGAACTGTGGCCATTCCTGACATGTTTGTTTTAGAAAATACTAATATTTATTATGAAATAATTCTGGAGCATTTTTCCTTAAATCTGTATGTTGTCTGGTTCCCTGGTTATTCCTTCTAAAAAAAAATAATTTCCAATCTGTCAACTGGGTGTTGCCAATTGTGGGTACAGCACAGTGAGACATTGTCAGTGCTACAGAGTAACATGTCCCGGATGACCTTATTAAAGGGGGGGGGGGGGGAAAAATGGTAACACCAACTAAATGATTCAGCAATGATTTTAGAAGAGTAAAGGGAAAAAGCCAACCAGAGTTATAAAAAAGAGTTCCGATTTTATTTAATAGGAGCACAAGGATTTTTATTTAAAACCCGACCCGTGAAAAAGTCACAGGTCCTCTTAAATAGCTGAAAAGTTTCCCCTTTTTCCGGTCCCAAATATTTTTTTTGTTTTGCTCGCGAAATTCAGATTCCACTGGAAAGTGAGGTTTTATTTTGAGGTTGTTAATCTGTGTGCTTCCCTCTTAAATCTCTAAATCCATCTGTGCTCAGGCAGATTTGAGTAGAATGCAGAAATTTGCAATCTAAGTGTGTTTGTTTTTAGTCAATTCCAGCCCATGACATCCCAGGATTTGCTGAAACACTATTCTAAATGTAGGGAAAAATTTCCATGCCCCAAGCAAACCTTTTCCCCAAACTTTTAAATAGTAACAAAAAGGTTATTTTTCAATTTTCTTAGGATCTTCTCAAAGGTTTAGGTTTTTGGAGAACCACCATAGGTTGAATTTGCTGTTGTCTACAGATTTTACAATACACATACCTTGCATCTAAAGGGAGAGGGTGCAGCCGTGTTGGGGGAAAAGTTGACAAGATGGCTGCAATTGAGATTGATGATGTTGCAGAAAAAATATTACATACTAGGAATAAGTGAGAGACGTATGGCTGGATAATAGGTATGATTCTGCTGTTAGTTTGTAGGAATACAGTTTATTCGGAAATGATTGTATAAATCAATTAATGTAGGTTCCAACAAGTGGACCTAATTTTGACAAACAGGCCAAACTGCATCCAAAGTACAAGTTGGGGATCACCTAGGTAAGTGACCACAATATAAAATGCTTTCCATTATCCTTTCATAAAACATTTAGTAGAGAAGCTACAAAAACTGTTCAAAGGGTTTTCTCATCTGGATGTTTCAAAGAGCCTACTCTTTGCAGCTGGCGTCAGTAGTGACTGACATTTCATCTCTGCTATTCCTAGCTGAGCCAGTTAGAGTGACGTTGGTAATGGACGTGTATTAACAGCAGTGCATCTGAATACAGAACTCTAAAAGGTGAAAATTAGTCAGTTAGAAATACAAGACACAACAGGGAGTGATCTCACTGTCCTGACCATGGATGGCTTGAACAGGGAGTGGACAATAAACTATGTACACAGGTCGAAATAGGAACTCTCTGCTCTGGAAGGAAGCAAAATCAGAACTGCAACTTATTTCGTAATAACCTATATTTCGCTTGGCCTACATGTTTAAAACTAATCAATGAAGTGAGAATGCCCCTTTAACCCCTAAGGCTTTGTTCACACGGATTAAAATGGGACGTATCTCGCCCCATATTTCGCGCGTACTGTGCTAAATACGGGGCGAGATACGTCCCAGTTATTACGGTAATCCACAGTTCTCCTAGAGAACTATGGATTCCGTCTCCGTCTCCTCAGCCCACCATGAACAATGAATGTCTATAGGCCGGCGGTCTGCCTCCCCCCCCCCGCCCCCAAGCACACGGCGTAATTGCGGGTGAAATACGTCCCGCAATTATTGCCATGTGAAAATAGCCTGCTGCAGACAGTTTGACCTCTATGACAGAGCCCCATTTTTCAAATCTATCACGTGTTACTTTATGTGGGAATAACTTTTTGATACTTTTACCTATCCGGGTGATTCATAGACTGTTACCTCATGACAAAGTGTGCTTTAAGTAAGTAATACATGTTGGTCCATACCATCCTTGTTATCTGAAAAATATCAAAATGTCATAAAAATTTTGGAAAATGCACCATTTTCAAAATTTCAAAAATTTCTGCTTATACGACAGATAGTTATACCACACAAAGTAGTGCATAACTAGCATCTATCATATGTCTACTTTATGTTGGCCTAATCTTTCAAATGTCTTTTTATTTTTTTACGAAAGTAGAGGGCTTATAAATTTAGTAGCAATTTCTCATATTTTCAAGAAAATTTGCAACAGATTTTTTTTAGGGATTCATTAGGATATTTTTTAACACCATTACAGATTTGCAAACATCCTAAAGTGATAAAATGTAATAAACACCCCTAAAAAGACCCCATATTGGAAACTACACCCCTTAAGGAATATATAGAGGTGTAGTTAGTATACTGACCCCACATGTGTTTCACAATTTGTTTTAGTGAATGGCTATGAAAATTGAAAAACAAGATCTACAATAATACTCAGTTTTAGCTGAAAATGTTTAATTTTCAAAAGGAATCCTGGAAAAAAAAGAACCCCAAAATTCGTTGCACAATTTCTTTTAAATTTCGCAATACCCTATATGTGGGTGTAAACCGCTTTTTAGGCGCATGGCATGGCATACAAGGGAGGGCGCGCTATTTGGCTTTTGGAACACAGATTTTGGTGGATGCCATGTTGTACTTGCAAAGCCCCCAAAGTACCAGAACAGGTGAAACCTTCCAGAAGTCGCCCCATTTTGAATTTAACACTCCTCATGGATCTCATTTAGGGATGTATTATGCATTTTGGACGCAAAGGTATTTTTTTTTTTAGCATTGGGCCATGAAGTTGGTAAAAAAAAAACAAAAAACAGCAATTCTGCCATTGTGTTTTGGGTTTAATTTTACAGCGTTCGCCGTGCAGTATAAATGACATGATAATTACAATTACAACTATATGACATTAAAGACCACCGGCTACTCACATCAATATACCACAAACCCACAGACAGAACGGCCTACCTCAGAAACGACAACTTCCACTCCAAGCACACAAAACAATCCATTCTGTACAGCCAGGCTATACGATACAATCGTATTTGCTCCGGCAAAGCAGACCTGGTCAAGAACCTTCTGGATCTGAGGATGAAATTTCTTCAACTAGGATACAAACCAAAAGTGACAGACAACCAAATAAGCAAAGCGGCAGCCATTAACAGAGACAATCTGCTCATATACAAAGAGCCCCAGAAGGAAGACCGAGTGCCCCTAGTTGTCACCTACAACCCACAGCTGGAGATCCTATGAAGGATTGCCAAAGAACTCCAACCTGTGCTATATAGGGACAACAGACTTAAAGAAATATTCCCCATCCCCTCTCTCCTTTCCATTTGGCAACCACCAAACCTGCAGCGTATTCTTGTCCAGAGTGCCCTGAAGGCTCCAACAGAAAATGGCACCTCACCCTGCTTGCAGAACAGGTGCAAGACCTGCAGTCACATCCACACCGCTGACAGTGTACCTGTCCCACAGTCACAGCAGGTGCACAGAATACAGGGGACATTTTCCTGTAGGTCTTCCAATGTGGTGTATCTCATTATGTGTATGCAATGTCCTACCACAGGCCTCGATGTGGGGGAAACAGGTCAGAGACTCAGTCAGCGCATGAATTCACACAGATTCACCATTAATAACAGCAGAACTGATCTGCCAGTGGCCCCCATTTCTCCCAGAGAAAACCCACTCTATTGAAAGGGTTTTT
>JAODAL010077709.1:0-13173 GCA_025379985.1 Phyllomedusa bahiana | reverse complement strand
TTTTTTTTTGAGTTTTCAATTTTTTCTTATCCTTTGGGGAAACAGTAGGGGTGTTAGGTAAATAAAATAAAACTCAATTTCCCAGTTCTGCCGTTTAGTTATCCCACTGGGGGGGGCCGTTTGGCTATTTTGGTTAAAAAACAAGCTTCAAAATGGGGAGCAGAAACGGATTTGGAGTTCATTTTCAATTGATTACATTTAGCTGGCATTTCAGGTTTGGGCACCCTATGGTGTCGATTTAAATTAATACCCCAAAAAATACCCTATTGGAAACTTTTCCCCTTAATAAATATATCCAGGGGTAAAGTGAGTATATCGACCCCCAGGTGTTTCCAAAATTTTTTTTAGCATTGGGTGTAAAAAAGATTTTTTTTCAACCCCGCAATTTTAGTGAAAAGTTGAATTTTTCAAAAAATTCCTAGTTAATGTCCCAAGTTTTTTGAAAATTTCTTCCAAGTTAAACAATCCCCATATATGGGGTGAAAAAATGCTGTTTGGGCGATGGCAGGGCGTTAAGGGGGGGGCATAGTTGGCTTTTGGAACCAGATTTTGGGCGTGCTTGTCACATTTGCAAACCCCCCAAAGTCCAGAACGTAGAAACTTCCCAGAAGTCACCCATTTTGGATCAACCCTCTAAATTCATTAGGGGTGTTTGTAAAATTTTGGGTTTACGGTGTTCCATATTTTTTTTGTTTGGGGTGTGAAAATCAAAAAAATCTGCGTTTTGCCTTTTTTTTTGGGGTTTTTCAATTTTAAGTGTTCGTCATGCAGTGTAAATACGGTTTAATTTATTATGGGGTCGTACATTGTTAAAAAAAATTTTTAAAAACTTTTTTGTTTTATTATTTTTAAAATTTAAAATCCCTATAAAAATGCGTTTTTTTGTTTGTTTATTCTGACAGCCAACTTTTATTTTTTGTATTCGAGCAAAAAATTTGGTTGTTTTTTGCGGATGAGTTAACATTTTATTTGGGACCTTTAAAGAGGGCATATGACGTTTGTTCAATTTTTTTTTAAGGTTTTTTTTGAAGGTTTTTAAAAAAAAAGAGCAAATTTGGTGTGTTTTTTTTTTTTTATTTTTTGGCAGTTTTGCAGTATAAATGACATCCTTTTTTACTCGAGGGCGAAACGATTACAGAATACCCCAAATTTTTATTTTTTGTTTTAAAACTTTTACCCAATAAAAAAACTTTTTTCAAATAGGAAAAAAACGTTTTTTTCTCGCCTGTTGAGGCCGGTTTTTTTTTTTTCTGTATACAGAGATGTGTAGAGGCTTGTTTTTTGGGGGGGGATGAGTGGATGTTTTTATTGGTATTATTTTGGGGGAGACAAGGCTTTTTGATCTGTTTTAAATCAATTATTTGAAAGGCAGGGTGAATATAATTCTGCAATCCTAGTAGTGGTTTTTATACTAGTACCGTATATACTCGAGTATAAGCCGACCCGAATATAAGCCGAGGCACCTACTTTTGCCACAAAAAACTGGGAAAACTTATTTACTTGAGTATAAGCCTAGTGTGGAAAATGCAGCGGCTACTGGTAAATTTTAACAATAAAATTACATAGGCATGTATAGGCAGATTAATGTCCCCTATAGGCAGTTTAATGTCCCCCATAGGCAGGTATGTCCCCTATAGGCATGTATAGGCAGGTATATGTCCCCCATATGCAGTTTAATGTCCCCTATAGGCAGGTATATGTTCCCCATAGGCAGTTTAATATCCCCCATAGG
This sequence comes from Phyllomedusa bahiana, assembly GCA_025379985.1. Classification (NCBI taxonomy): domain Eukaryota; kingdom Metazoa; phylum Chordata; class Amphibia; order Anura; family Hylidae; genus Phyllomedusa; species Phyllomedusa bahiana. The sequence continues at coordinate 11,441 of JAODAL010077709.1, read as the reverse complement.
CAGGTATAGGCAGTTTAATGTCCCCCATGGGCAGGTATATGTCCCAAAAGGCAGGTACTGACCTCCATAGGGGTTATAGGAAAGGTATATGTCCCACATAGGTAGATATAGAATGTAATTGTCCCCTACAGGCAGTTTAATGTCCCCCATAGGCAGGTATAAGCAGGTATATGTCCCCAATAGGCAGTTTAATATTCCCCATAGGCAGGTATAGGCAGTTTAATGTCCCCATAGGCAGGTTATGTCCCCCATAGGCAGATTACAAGCAGGTATATGACCTCCAAATAGGCTGTTATAGGCAGGTATATGTCCCACATAGGCAGATATAGGCAGGTAATTGTCCCCTATAGGCAGGTATAGGCATTATATGTCCCCCATAGGCAGTTTAATATCTCCCATAGGCAGGTATAGGCGATTTAATATCCCCCAAAGACAGGTATATGTCGCCCAATAGGCATGTTATAGGCAATTATATGTCTCCCATAGGCAGGTTATAGTCAGGTGATTTTCCCCTATAGGCAGTTATAGGCAGGTATATGTCCACATAGGCAGGTTTTATAGGCTGCAGTAATAGGTTAGGAGGTATATGTCCCCCCATAGGCAGGTTATAGGCAGTTGTAGGTAGGTATATGTCCCCTATAGGCAGGTATAGGAAGGGTTTTAAAAAAATAATAAATAAATAAAAAAATTCAAGTTTCTCACCTCTCTCCCTTGCAAGCTCCAGAGTCCACTGTGGAGCAGAGAGTGCTCACTCTCATGCCTCAACAGTGTTTATCGTCACCTGTATGCACTCTCAGACAGCAGTGGCACGATTACTGCCATTGCTGCGCCGATAGCAGATAGGAGGAGCTCACTCCTCCTGTCTGCGGCTTAGTTGCAGCAATCTTAATAGATCGCCATAGCTAAGGGGTTAATCACATGCAGCCGAAGCTCACTCCAGCGTGGGTGATGCTGCATGAGGCCAGCGGTAATATTACGCTGGTCCCATGTCACGATCGTGTGCGATTACAAACGATCTCCAGGACATACCTATACGTCCATTTGCAGGAACGCACTTCCCGCTAGAACGTATGGGTGCATCCATGTTGGGAAGGGGTTAATCTCTGATTATGATAACTCTGTTACTACCGATTGAAGAACAGGATTTATAGTACTGTATTGGTTTTTATAATATTGTAATTTTAGATTTAATTTTATGATAAGATTTTATATTCATTTTAATATTGTTTAATTTGATAATAATTTTACATCACTCCAAGTTCACGTGTGGAAGGATTAATGTGACCAACTTCCGCAAATGAATATCTTTATGAATTCCGATTGGCAAGATTCATGTGGGACGTAAACCAGAATAGCGCTTGACCACTTAGTTGAAGTCTCTATAAGTTTTTGTGGTGTTAGAAGCGCATAATAAACAATGCTTTTCAGTTCATTGCGTCAATGTTTCTATTAACGTGTACAGAAAATGCCGCCCTTGCATAAATCCTTGCCGTATCTCGTTTAGAGGCAACATCATGAAACTGGAAATTTGAAAAAATTGATACAGCAATTGGACAGCAAATGGTTAGCCTTAAAATCCATGAGGCTTTACTGAAGACTTTTAAAAATACATCCAAAAAGCATCCCAACCAAAAAGATCGGCCTGATGGTCAATTTTTCTATACAAATTTTGTGAACAGGGGGCTTTTTTAATGGCCACGTTAGGTATCACAAGTGAAAGGTTCCTTAATACGGATTTAGATAAATGATAAATGTTTGCTTAAGAACAGGATATACAGTGGTGAATAATTACTGAACTGTCACAATTTTCAAGTAAATATTTTTAAAGGTGCTATTGACATGAAATTCTCAAGAGATATTAATAAAACACATCCATTCCACACATGCAAAAATAAATCAAAACCAATGTCCTTTAAATTTACGTTATGTGTTGTAATGGAAAGGGACACAAGGAAAAAGTTTTTAACACACTTATTGAAATTTCTTTACTACTTTGTACAAAATTAAATTTATTGTGTGACCGCTTCAAGATGCCTCCCGAGGTATGGAGAAAAACTATTTCGCATGCTTAGGGGGGATTTTGGCACATTTTTTCCCAAACGCTCCTCAATTCTTAAAGGGTTTTTCTGGGGGCCCTATAAAATCAAGCTTTAGTCCTTTTTTAGATTTTCCTTTGGGATTAAGGTCGGGTGATTGGGGGCCATTAGCAGTTTATTTTTTTCCTTGAAACCAAATTTGGGGTTTTTCCCGTGGCTGTGCATTTCGTTGTCTTGCTAAAATGTACCTGTTTATTTTCTTTTTCCCGGGGTAGATCCAGAGTTTTTTTCAAAAATGTTCAGTCATTTGTCCTTCACCCTTTTTAAATTTATATAAAGTTTCCCAGTCCCTTTTTTGGAAAACAACCCCACCTGATTTCCCCCCTTTCCAAATTTTTCTATTATTTGGGGTTTTTTGGGCGTTATGCAGTCCCTTTTGCTCAAACTGGTGTGTATTTTTTTTCTTATCTGACCATAATATATTCCCCCGTATTTTACGTCTTGAAAATGTCAAAAGCTAAACCAAGCAAAAAATCAGCTCCCTTTTTGAAATGCGGGTTTCCCTGTGTTTCCCCTGTTTAATCATTAGGGTATAAATGACTAAAAATGAAAATGACCCGAATTTTTGTGAAAAAAAATATCGATACAAAGCAAAAAGTTCAAAGGGAAATAAACCTTCTGACTCTTTTGGGAACATCCTTTCTAAAAGAATCCATTTCAAAAGTGGATTTTTGATTGGGGTCAAAACAGGGTCCACCACTAAACAAAATGCAAATATAAAATTAGTAGCTTAATAATTTAAAATAAAAATCAGTACAAAGAAAAGGCCTGGGGTGACTTGTATTCGCATAAGATCCAAAACCTTCCCGATCCAATTCTAGCATGTGCTCTCCCCCCCCGTGGTTCTTAGGCCTCTCTAAACCAAAAACCCTAGGGTAGAGTTCCCTTGATGTGTGTAAAAAAAATGCTTAGACACATTAGTACGTGTGAACATTGCTTGGGTGCCCATACACATTTTCCCAATTCTGTCCTTATTTTTAGTGGTATACCCAACTTAGTGTAATTTTCATCCAATATATTTGATACAATATACAACATTTTTTATTCACAATTAAAAAAAATTCCCTCTATTGTAAAGGTCCTATCTCAATCATAATGCAATGTTTTGGGGTTTTTTTTTCGTTTCACTGCCATAAGTGCGAATTGAGTTTTTGGATGTTTCTTTTCATGGTGATATTTTTGAAAATAAAATCTGAACATCTATATCAGAAAACTACAGCTAGCAATAAAATACTGCATGCTAGCTCCTGCCATCCTCGACATACGAAAAAAGCGATACTGTGGGTGAACTCATTAGGAGTAAATGAAAATGGTTCATCTGATGTGATGAAAAGGAAATAATGATGTTCTAAATCGTTTACTAAAAGAGGTTACCCAGAATGGTCACTGAATAGGGTGAAGGATATTGTAAAGGATAAAAAATAGACATATTGTTGCTTCATGATAAAGAAAACAACTACCAGTATGCCCTTTTTTAAATCCTTTATTTGTTACAACTTTTACCAAAGAATCACAATGTATTATGAGAATTATTGGTAGATACTTACCGATGTTGTATCAGGAAGATTTTCTTGGTCTCTTAATAAATGATGGCTATAAATTTGTTACTAGATGAGCACTATCTGTAGACCTCCCTCTCCCCTTGATTAGTCCAAAATAGTCGCATGCTAAATTGGCTAAGTACAGAGGGCTTCTTTTGATGTGGGCAAAAATACCTGGCTATACCTGGCCTTATAAATGGCACTGTTTAAAATATAGGAAATGTTATTAATTGTGCATCAAAAAATGCATATTGTATCAAATGTATTAGATGCAAATTATGCTATGTCGGGTGTACCACTGGAATAATTAAAGACAGAATTAGGGAACTTCTGTAAGAGTTCACCTAAGCAGGTGTTCACAGTGTATCTAATGTGTCTAAGCATTTATTTTACACACGTCAAGGAGATACATCTCACCTTAGGGTCATTGGTTTAGAGACAGTCTTGGGACAGCAGGGTGGAAACCATTAGCATAGGAAATTTTAAATTTGGAAGGATTTTGGATCTGATGTTGAATACAAGGGACGCTTTGGCCCTTTAAAAATTTCTACTTTTGGGTTTTAAATAATCATGAAAAGATTTTGTATTTTTTTTAGGGCTAATTTTGGCCCAATAAAGCTCACGTGCTTGTAACCCCCCCTGGTGTGTTCCGAGAAAAAATGTCAGTGGTTCTTTACCTTTTGATATTGTTGTTTTGTATCTGGATAGTTTTTATTCTACAAATTGACTAGATTCTTAAGTGGGTCGTTGATCCAGGGTTTCGATTGCCAGATTGGAATCGGAAGGAATTTTTTTCCCTAAAATGAGGACAATTGGCTCCTAACCCCATTGGGGTTTTTTGCCTTCCTCTTTTATCAAACTTTAGCACACAGGCTGAATTGGGACATTTTTGTCTTTTTTCGGCCTTACAAACTATGGGAACAAACTTTTTGCTTTTTTTTTTCCAAAAATATTGAGTATAGAGTGTGGTTTATATTTCTTTTTTTTTCCTAAATTATGTTGATTTAAAATTTAAAATGCACTTGAAATATTTTGTTAAGAATGTCTTTCGTTTGTGAGCATATATACAGTCATTGTTTAGTGCATTACCTATTGTTTCCTTTGAGACAATTGTATGCTAATTTGGTTTTCTTTATCTTATAAAGTGATCCTTTGGTTCAAAAGACAACTCTTCTGATAATTGTTTTCATCCTTTGTCTGAAATCTTTTTCAGAGAACCTGGTCATACAATTTATGGGGAAATATGTTCTTTTTTTCTGGATCATGGCCACAACAGTGCCCTTTCTGGGACCCTTCAGTAGTTTAAGAAATTTTCTGTAACAAAGTCATCAGTATATTTTGCAATAATAAGGTTGTGAAGGGCTTGAAAAAATTCTCTTTGGTTTTTTCCATCATGATATCTTTAAAGTGTGGTACCTTATAATGAACAGCTTTTTACTGGCCACAGTTGAACCAGCTAATATTTTTTCACAAGTGGCAGGATTGCCTTCTAATTACTGTTTAGATTAGGTCATGACTTTTTATGGCTTTTTTTCACCATTCTTTCTTCATGGTTCAATACTTTTTCCTTGTGATATTTCTCATTATTACCCTATCTTAATTTATGGACATCTAGGTTTGATTTTATTTGTCTGTGTGGATCAGATTACCCACATCTGGGTGAGAATTTTATTTTCAATAGCACCTTTACAAGTTGATTTACTTAGAAACTTTGTGACGTGTTCAATACTTATTTCACTCGCTGCATAATTAAAATATTAATAAAAAGTATAGACTAACATTTGTATCATAAATAACATAAATAAAACAGACTGAATACAATGGTTCATATGTATGAAAACTGTCTAGTAGTAAGACTGTCTTTGCTGTTCATAGTAACCAATTAGAGTTCAGTTTTCATTTCACATTGTGCTCTGATTGGTTGCTCTGGGCAGCAAAGGCAGTCTTACTGCAAACAGTTTTCATACCTGCATAATGTATTCAAATGGGACTGATAAATTGTAAATGTGCAATCTAATCACTAGATGTCCTCATGGTGCACAAGATGACTTTGTATGTAAGTGTCTATAGTGTCCAAGAGGTGTAGCAAATTGTAATAGCTATATTCAGGACACTAGATTGTGGCATTGAATGTTTTGTACCTAGAGTGTCACTATGTGTACTAATTGTAATTAGCCATATCGACCCTAGTTTGGCAGTGTATGTAAATACCTAGAGTCTCCACTAGATGTAGTTAATTGTTATCTCCAGGTCACTACATATGAGTTAGTTGCTAGATGTCCTTGATGGATAGATAGGTTAGACCTACAGACGCTGATAAGGACCAAATATTGGCAAAAATTCTCTTATGAGAACAAAGGGCAAACATTATATGCAATCTTCCTATCGCCTTCTATAGATCTAACCTTGTCATCAATCGAGGACTTGTTTCAAAGAGACAGGACATAGATATCATGAATGATACTTATTTACATATCTTAGAAACTCCATGGTGTGATCCAATAGCTTTCAAAGAATTTCTGATGTGTTTGATATTTATCCATGTTTTTAACACCCAGAATAGTAAGTTCAGAGAAAAATATACCTTTCCAAGCAGGGAGGGGCAATCATTGCTCTATCTGTATGGATAAGTGTTATTTATTACAGCGGGTTGGCTCATTATCAGTTTTTATCATTCTTTTACATCTTTATACTTGGAATTCTATACTCTTACCCTTATTAAACATCAGTGTAGTTATATTTTTATCTTTTTAAAGAAACATTAATGTATCTATTGCACATTAAAAGCGACCTGTTAGTTGTTCTTTTTAGTGTGTGGCTTATAGCTACTAAAGTGTCTGCCTTACATCCTTCATATGAACTTGGTGTAATCCTCATTGACCTAGCAAGCTGTTTTTTCTCTTGAAGACATGCAGGGATCACGTCCCATAATGACTGCTGCAAGTTTGGCTTGTTAGACAAAGGGCTAAGGGGGGGTTTTTTTTAAGGACAATGGCATCTCAAAAAAACTGATCTTCAGTTTTACATTTACTTGTTTTGCCTTTCTTATTTAATTTTTTCCGTTGTCAAAAATTATACAGGTTTAGTTTAATATTCTGTGCGGGTCTCTTTCGTCCAAAACTTGTAGGTGATTTTGAGGGCATTTTGCTAACTTTTTAAAATTTGGTCATTTAAATTTTTAGTGACGGGGTTTTTAAATTCCCTGGGGTTTACAGGATTTTTGAAACAGGAAAAAGGGTTCTTTGACTTATGCCCCAAAATTTTTTTATTCAAACCCCATTTTCATCCCAGAAAAAAAATGAAAGATCAAAATATGATCCCAAGCAACCCCAAGAGTGAGGGGCGGTTTTTTTATGAGAATGGAACAAAAAAAAAAAAAAAAAAGAACCCCAAGATGAATACTTTGGGGGAGAAAGCCTCAAGGCTTATGTCCCTAAAAGACCCCTGTCCCAGAGTCGTCTCCTTTCATAAACAAAATGCGTTTCATGCATGAAAATTGGATTTTTGTGTTGTGTGTATGTCCCCTAAAAAATAGAAATTAAAAATTGGTAGTCCACTTAAAAAAACATTCCTTTTTTTTTTTCCTTTAGTTTCACTGAAAAAGGGTTTCTATGAAACCCGTAGGTCGTAATGTTGCTTACCTGCACCCTGAATACGGGGTTTCCCCACTGCTGCCACTGTGACCTGCATTGGGAAAATTCGGGAAAAAAACCACAGGGTTTGTGTGCCCAAAAGACTTTGAAACGCTCTAAAAAACCCTTTTGGGAAGGTTTTTTATGTTTGTGTTAAAAAAATCATAAAAATTTTGTTATAAAAAATGTATTTAAACTATTCTCCCTCTGTACCTTTTTTTAAAAAAAATTCCCATAGATTCTGGGAAAAGAGAACATGGTTTACCCCCTTTTTTGGGAGTAAAAATAGAAAAAGAAAGGCCCATGGCGGGATTTTTGAAAAATTTCTCCTTTCCCCATGCCCACAAACCCAGAACCTTTTAAAAACAGTTACCCACTTACAAATTTAATACAGGGAACAAATACCTCCCCAAATTAATTACCAACTTTGCTACCAATAAAATTCCCACAAAAAAGGAACATTACCAATAATGCGTTTTACTTAAAAAATCAGATTTTTAAACACCAGACATGACCACATATTACCCCCCACATAGGACTGAAAAAATCCCAAATAACCTTTATAAATTAAAAAACCTTTTAAAACAAAAAACCCAAATATTCCCATTTCCCCTTGTGGAAATTTAAACCAGTTACACATTTTCTGCAGACTTATACAGTAGGTGTTTTCAGTGCATTTCCCAACCAAGGGACTCACAGTTAACTTCTTTCTATGAGAGTTGTTCACTTCCCCTTTTCTTCTCCTTTTGGACCCGGACCCAATGAGGGATTCTCTGGGCCCATGCCCTCGTTTCGGTTAAATTTTTCCCACTCAAAAATTAAGAACCCTCACTTTTTCAGACCCCCGTTACGTCCTTTTAAAACTCTGTAAAAACCCCCTTATGAGATGATAAAGAAGGAGATGGGGTAAGTTAGGGGGGGTTACCAATGCAACATGGGTTACTGTAAAGAGCCGGTTATCATCTTTAGTAAACCCCGCAAATGGGGTTGGTTTCCCTTTTTGTGGGGGCTGCACGCTGATTTTTTAAATTTGTTGAAAAGGGTTAATATTTTGGGTTCTCACCCCGGGTTAGTTTTTCCCCTCCAGCTCCCTCCTTTTTTTTGGTGGTTATGAAAACCATTTGGGGAAGTTTTAGAGTAGTTTTAGACGTGAAATAAAAAAAATAAAAAAAAAATCAAATGTATTTTTGAAAATTTTTATGATTGCCTACTGTTTTTTTTTAAATTAAAAAAAAACAATAAAGATGGACGGGTTTAAAACCTTTATACTTTAACCCTCATTAAAAAATAAAATAAAAAAAATTTATAAAATTTTTAACCATTTTATTAAAGGGGAAAATTAATGAAAAATCTTTTTAAAATTTTTCTGTGCAGCTTTAAATTTAATACGGATGTGTTCTTGTAGGGCAAAAGGGTTTTTTGGGCCTACTTGGAAAACCGGGGGTTAAATTTTGGTATCTCTAAAACTTTTTTTAGTTATGAATCAACCCAAATTTACTATGGTAAGTTTTTCGGGAAAAAACACTGACTTTGCACAAGGGTAACAATCTTTTGTCTTTACCAATCTCAAAAATCCCCCAAATTTTATACAGCTTTAAATTTGGAACGATTGAACAAGTGGGCTCTTTTTTCCTCCTTCTGCGGCCGGACACACCACGGTCCGGGTCCCAGTCCGCACTCGCACCCACCTCCTGCTTCATCCAGGGTTTCCCGTTTTTCCACCCTCCCTATCGGCTCGGTCTTTTTCCCTCTTCTCCGCATCTCTTCCCCCCCTTCGGGGCTCGACTGCATTCCCCTTTTGGCCTTTAGGGTCGCTCACGCGATTTTTCCTTTTTAAATTTAAAAGGGGCCGGGCCCGTGCCATTCAAAGTTTCCCTGAAAAATTTTAGCTGGGACCGGGGGCTTTTTAGGGACACTTCCCCCACTCCCCTTTGCCGGTTTGGGTTTGTAATTTAACCCTCCATCCAGTCTTGTTTAAAGTTATTTGCCTTCTGGATTTAAAGCTCTCAGAAAAACTTTATCCATCCCTTACCAGTTCCCAAAATTTACCGTCTTCAGCCCCTATTTCAAGGCCCCTCTCTGTCTGTTCTTTGAATGGAGAAATTTTGTTTTACAAAAAAACAATTTTCCCCAAATTACCATTTTGTGGTAATTAAAAGTTTTTACACAATTTTCGGGCAGACTTATCAGTAGGTGTTTACAGGGTTTTTTAACCCATTGACTAGTTTTGAGCGATTTTTATCGAAAAAGTTGAAATCGGCACGGTTTTTTTGTTGATCAGATTTTTTTGTTCACCGATAATTTAGGTTAAATCTGTGCAAAATTATTAATATCGCGCCATTTTCAGGGGCTTTCTGTCATTTTGGCGGCCGCAAATTTAGTTTGGGGGAAATTTGGCAGGGGAAGCTGTGTGTGCGTGTCGGGCGGGGTTTGTATGGTGCGATTGGCTGGATAAAAATTTAATAACCTTGGTTTTTTCATTGAACCCCTTCCCGTTTTTTCCCAGTGTGTGTCAGCTTTCATTGGGTGGACGTGGGGTCTGCCTTGTCCAAAATTTGCTCAGCAAACTGCTCAGGGGAAACGCTCGCGAAATTGTTCTATTTGTTCACAGAGAAAGCTAACTTTTAGCTGTGGAAAATTAGAAAATTTGGTAGATTTTGTGATTTGCAGTTTTTTGGTAGTTGGCTGAAAAAATTTTTAAAGGGGGCTTTTAGCCCTGTAAAAAAACCCCCGGGGAGGGGCGGAAAGGGGGGGGGGGGCGAAACAAGACAAGCTCTTTAAAGGATAGTGGATATTGTGCAGCCGAGACTTAGTTTTGGGGCATTGCATTTAATGGGGTTTTTATTAAAAAGTTTTCTGTTGAAAAATTATTGTATGTTGGGGCCCGTCTGAACCTTTTATTAGGAAAACAGGGTCTTTTTTTAGCAAAATGCATCTATTTGTTATTTCCCAAAAATACTCCACTTTTATTATCCGTTTACATTTTAGAAGGTGTTTTTTTTACTTTTTGGGGGGTTTCCCGCTTTGTTTATAGAGGCCCTTGCACTTAAAAATTTTAAAACCCGCCAATTTTTTTTTGGGGGGGCGTCACCGGAGGGATATTTTTAGGTGCAAAAAATTTCCGTTTATTTCCGGGATACATTTAGATTGGGTTTTTTTTTCCCTTTTTCCCAGTCCCGCTTTGTTGATAGAGGCCCTTGGCCCTAAATTTCAATACAAACAATTTTTTTCGTCACCCCAGGGTATTTTTTGGGGCAAAAATACCGTTTTTTATCCCATTTTTCAGATAGGGGTTTTTTCACTTTTGCCCAGTCCAGCTTTTTTTATAGAGGGGGGCCCTTTCACTTTTTAATTTTAACGCAATTTTGTCGTCACGCCCGGTGTATTTTTAGGTTTTCCAAAAAAACCCTTTTTTTTCAGTTTACTTTTCCCCATGGTTTTTTACTTTTGCCCCGTTCCCGCTTTGTTGTTTGAGGCCCTTGCACTTTTAAAATTTTAAAACAGGCAATTTTGTCGTCAATGGGAGGTGTTTTTTTGGGGCAAAAAAAACCGGGTTTTTTTTCCGTATACATTTCGATAGGGTTTTTTCACTTTTGCCCCGTCCGCTTTGGGTTTTTAAAAGGGCCCTTGCATTTAAAAATTTTAATACATCAATTTTTTTTTTTATTTGAGGGATTTTAGAATAGCTGTTTTTTTGCCCTCCCTTTTAATAAGAGCGTTCCAAAACTCTTTCCCTACCCCCTAAAATTTTTCTTTCTGAAAATGGGGGAAAAATGCAGGGGGTAAGCGGCAAAGAGGGGGGTAGGACAGGAGCTAGAGGTCAAAAAGAAGGTTTCTCCTTCCAGTGCTGGCGACCCAACCCCGGAAACCCGTGGGTTTTTTTTTTTTTGGTTGGAGGACCGTCAGGGGCCCGTCATCGCTGGGGGCGGGCCCCGTGAAAATCAGTAACGCGGTCACCAATCTGTTCTTTTGGGGTTTTAAAGCAATCTGCATCCGCGTCTTTTCCCCCTTGTCCCCCCAGTCACAGCCCAAATGTGTCCCTCAGCATCAACATCCAGTCCCCAAAATGAAGCGAAAACAGCCCAATGTCAACTTCGGTACCCCCACGTGGTTTAAACCATTTTCTGAAGACCTCTTTTATGGGCAAAATGTGGTTGGGGTAGAAGGCAAAG
>JAODAL010077708.1:0-13173 GCA_025379985.1 Phyllomedusa bahiana | reverse complement strand
TGCCACCCATACCAAAGGAGCTGCGGGGAAAATCATCATTTTTTATCCCTTTTGGCACCCCACCCCTAAGCAAAAAGTATCGGGTCCCCCTTATTTGTTTTTTTTAGATGGGTGGTATAGGGTGTTATGGGATGGGTTGTAAAAGCGTTGTATATAGCGTATTTCTTTTTCTACAGCGGGAGGAGGTTTTGAATCCCCTGATGAACCCTAAATTGCAGGGGGGAAAAAGGGCCGTCGGGATGCGGGATGAAAGGTTTCCCCCTTTACCGCTTATAGTGATATTATCTGTAACAAAAGCGGAGCCCCCCGGGGAAAAAGGGGGCACAGTATGCTGTATATTTAGGTATGTAGGGAAATATATAGGGGTTTTGGGTTTTAGTTTAATTTTAGATAGTTTTGAAAAAAGTTATGTTTTAACAGGGGTGGACATGGGGGTTTGAGGTACGACAGAAGGTGCTCCTTCCGGGTTGCTGGCGATAACACGCATGCCAGGGGGTTTGGGCCGTTTCAGGACAGTCAGGGCCTGTCTTCCCCGGGTCAGGGCCCTGTGAATTTAAAGAAATTTGAACAGCTTCCCCCAAATCTGTTCCTTCGTGGTTACTGCAACCTGCATTGGGGGTTTTTTCCTCCTCTTTCCTTCCCCAAGTCAAGGCCACAAATGTCGTAATCAGCATATCAGCATCCGCCCAAACATGAAGCGAAGGCACCCCAAATGTAAAATTGTGTAACCACCCCTGTGGATAATCCATTTTCTGAAAAAACCTTTTTGTGAAAAAAATGCGGTTGGGGGTCAGAAGGCATGTCCAAAGCCCAAAGAGGCACCAAAGGGGGATGTTTTTTTGCCCTGCTCGGGCCCCGGGTTAAATGTTTCCCATCAAGAGGGGAAAAGGAAAACCGGGTCAATGGGCCCAAAAACCCCGGGCGGTCGGCAACGCCTTCCCAGCCATTTGCTTGTAGCCCGCGTTTTTATGGATGAACAGAAAAAATTTTTCGGGGACGCCCAAGTCAACTTTTTGTTGATGATGATGATGATAAAGGGGACATTTTGGGGGTCCCATCGTGGTCTTTTCCGCATTTTTTTGCTTGTAAAAGCGCTTCATCCTGGCAGGGGGAAGGGAGGGGGGGAATGGGGTTTAGGGGGGGCCAATTAAGGGGGTCCCGCCTAAAAAAAGGGGAGGGGGGGTTTGCACAATTTTCCGCTATATATTCCCCCCGCCCACGGTCAGGGGAAACCCCGCCCTCGCTTATCGCCGTAAAAAAGGGCCCCGGGGACCTCTCAAGCCGGGGCCCTTCTTTGGACAACCCCTCTGTTTTCGCAGCAAAAGTCTTTTTTGCCGCCTTTCCCGAAAAACGCATAAAGTAGAGGCAAGAATCTTAGGTTTTTAACCAAAAGTCTGTCAAAAGGAAAGCGAAGGGAATGAGTTAAAAATGGGGGCAACATTTGGGGCCCAAAAAAAGGGGGCCGACCGATGCCGGGGCTTCCCAAACCCCCACTTTTCTCACCCTCTGTCCCCGCCTCCTCCGCCCACCCACCAACGTTCCCAGTTTGGCCCATGTTTGAGGTCATGATAAGGGATTCAGCCTTCCGTTTCAGCCTTCCCCCTTTTCGCCCCGGTTTCCACCAGCACCACCAGAGCCCCTTTTTCCTCCCCCCTTGTCTGGGGGCCGCGGGGCGCCGTCCCCCCTGCGGTTTTTTCCGCTCCCCGGGCCCGGGCATCGCGGTAAACCCCCGGCCCACCCTCGTCCCCGCGGCTCGCTTACCGGGCCCCGCCCCGGTGAACGGCGCTCCTGTCTGTCCCGGCCGTCGTGGGGCCCCCCGGGGGCGCGCGGGGGGGTTTTTAAATTTTTAAAAGGGAAAAGTGTCCCGGTTTTTGGGTTTTGGGCGCGGGGTGGCCCCTATAAAGGGGTATCCCCCCCCGGGAAAACCGGGTTCCCGGGTTTGGGGGGGTTGGGTTTAGGGAGAGTTTGGAGGGTCTTTTTTGTCCGTATTGCTTTTTTCCGTGAAACCAGCCCCGGTTCCGCTACGTTTCCTGCCTTGAAAGTTTGCCGCCTCCCCTGCCCGTTTTTCCGGGTCTCTGCCCAAAGAACCCTTCTGCCGCCTCCCCTGACCTTCTCCTTTTTTCCGGGACTACGCCTTTGGGGATACGTTTCTGAAACCCACGCTGCCCCCCCGGGCCCGCCACCGCAAGAAAGGGTCCCCGTCGGGGGGAACGAACCCCTGGTGGGCCTCACCCCAGAAAGCCATCCCCCCTTTGCCGGGCTCTGGGGGAAAAACCGGGGGCTACTTAGATTCCGTTCCCTGGCGTGGCTTAACTACCATCGCTTGCGGGGGCCCCGGGATCCACCCGAAGGGTTCACAATACAATTGGCCATGGTTTCCCGCCAGGGTCCCTTTGGGCCCGAACTCCGGGACGTTAAAAGGGCCCGGTCACCAGAAAGAGTCAGCGAATCGCCCAAAGCTCGCAGCCTTGATGCAAAACCCTTGCGGCCCGCCTACCTCCGCCGGGCGACCGCTGCCTTCCACCTGCACCAGTTGCCCCTGCGCCTCAGCCCCTCCGGGCTCTGGCCCCGGGGGCCCTTCTCCATTGCCGCCCCCCGGGCTCGCTATGATGGGGGGGGCCCCCAAGAAGTGCAGAGGTTTCATCAGTCGTTTTTCTATTAAACATCGAGTGCTGGGAAAAACTTTTTCCCACTGAGCGGGCAAAAGTGGGGCCTTCATTATTAGCCCTCAAAAACTGGCAAAGCTCTGGGGGGGGTTTACTCCGCTGTGGGACCGAGGAAAAAACGCAAACGGCTAACTTGCAACCCTTTCCCTTCCAGGGGTTCCCGGGATGCTTTGGGGAAAACCCCCGGGGGCCCAAAACCTCCTCGGGCTGCCCCCAGACTGCTCCGCCTCCTTTCAGGGTGACTCCACTGTGGGACACTACCCCTGTGCATTTCCCGCACCCTACCCTTTGGGAACTGGGACGGGAAACAATGAGGCTCGGGGGCTATTTTTCTGGAAAGGGGCCTTTCGGGACGTATTAAGGAGAGCTCGGGTTCGGGGGACCTCCCTTTCCTCTTTGGAAAAAATGATTGGGTTTTGCCCCCCGGATCGATATCCGTTTTGCCGAAAGACAACGGGAAAGCCCCCGCCTCCAACGGAGCCCCCACCCGCCCACCGCGGCTACCCGCGGTTAGCCCCGTTTTCCCAAGGGCCCTCCACCCCTTCCCCCAAAACGGTTTTGAGGACGAACCCTGCAGGTGGAAAGGGCAAAACTGACCCCTGGGGGGAAAACGTCCGCAAAAGGTCTCGGCCCGTTGTGTTTTACGGGGGGGTTCCGGGGTCCCCTTCTTTGGGAGACTGTACGGGGGGGGCCCGGGAAAATTTTCCGCACCTGGGGGGGTGGGAGGAGGGCAACCCTAGGGGTGCCCGTGCGCCCTTTCCCCCCCGTTGACCTTTTTGGGTTTTCTTTGCGGAACCTCCCCGGAAGGCCCCCCTTCCAGACCCCCGCCTTCCTGGATCGGGGGTACGCGGAAAACTTTATTACCCATGCCCCTGGTGTTCAGTACCGGTTCCAGTGACCCCCCTTGCAGAAACCCTTGTTCGTGTCCCCCCTCAGTCCCGCGAATGCCCCCCAAGGATGCATTTCGGTTCGGGAAATGGGGCCCCTATTTTTGGGGCAGTTTTGGGGCTTCCCATCGGGGAATCTATGAAGTTTTTCGTACTCCCTTTGTTCCTCTTCTGAGGACCTCCTGGTGCCCTCCCCTGGTTGAAAGGGAGCATGCTCCGACCATGAATTGGAACACAGGCGGGGATTTTTTCGTTGGGGCCCGGGGGCCTGTCATTTTCTCCTTTGGCTTCGGGAAGTCCCCCCCGGGGCCTTCAGATTGCCGTTACCAAACCTACGAAGTCTCTGCCGGGTTTCCCTGGCCCTTTCCAGGAACTATGCTGATTTTTTCTCGAAAAAAAGGCCCGAATTTTTCCCTCCGCACCGGCCCTTCGATTCCCCTTTGATCTGCAGTTGGAAATTACTCCTCCTCAAAGGCAGAGTTTACCCGCTTTCCTCCGGGGGGAAAAAAGGAAAGCCCGGATATACCCAAGAAAACCCTAGGCAAAGGCTTCATACGTAAGTCTTAAACCCTGCGGGACCCGGGTTTCTTCTTCGTCGAGAAGAAAGTTTGGGGACCCTTGGGCCCCATGTATCGATTAACCGGGGGCCGGAACAAAAAAACTTAAAGAATCGGTACCCCCTGCCTTTGATCTCCGAGCTTTTTGACCGCCTAACTTTGGCGCAAAAAACTTTTCAAAAATTGGATCCCCGTGGACCCTACCTTTCTGATTCGCATTCGGGGGGTGACGAGGGGCCGAAAACGCCTTTTAAAACCCCGTGTTGGCCATTTCGAATATCTTGTCAGGGCAATTTGGCCCCTTTTGAAAAAGCTCCGGCTTTTTTCCCAAAAATTTTTTGTAAAATGAAAATTTTCCCGGGGAAACCTTTTATACGTTTGTGTTTTTTGTCTATCGGGGAGGACATTCTCTTTCCCTATTCTCCAGCCCTTGGGGGACCCCCGGGTTCCCCACGTCCCCCAAGGGGCTCAGAGCCCTTTTCCGGGTCCCCAAACTTTTATGCCCAAAGTGGAAAAAAGTTTCTGTTTGAAGGGCACCTCATCCCTTTTTGGGGTACATCGTGTCAATCAAGGGCTTCAGAGGGGAACCCCCCCAAAAGCTTTTCAGCGTCCTGCAATGGCCCTTCTTTCCGTGGGCCTTCGGGTTTTTTCAGTTTTTTTGTAGGTTTTCCCAACCCTATTATAGGCAATTTATTCCTCTTTTTCTCATCTTTTGGGGGCCCCCCCTTTGGTTTGCCCCCAAAAAGGGAAGGGTGCCGACCCCAAACCCTTTGGCCCCCCCGGGGCCCTAAAAGAGGCTTTCCCAAAAGGGCCCTAAAATGGGGGCATTCGCTTCCGCTCCGGGTTCCCCTTCTTCTTTTGGACCCCTCAGGGGCCGTTTGTTTTGGAAGTAGACGCCCCCTCATTTTGGTGTGGCGCCGTTCTTTTCAGAAGCCCTTTCTCGAAAAAAGTTGCAAAACTTGGGGGTTTTTCTTCTCCAAGCCCCTTCACCCCAAGGTGAGGCAACTACCCCATTGGGGCCCGGGGAAAATCCCTTGGGCTTTTAAAATTGGGCCCCTTTGGAAGAAGGGGCGTCACCTGTTTGGGAAGGGGCTCTCCCAACCCTATCGAAAATATACACGGATCACAAGAACCTTCTTTTTGTTGCAATTTCCCCCAAGCGTTGAACCCCCGCGACAAGCCGGTGGTCGTTTTCTTAACCCTGTTTTAAATTTTTTCCCCAACCCCTTCCGACCGGGTTTAAAAAAAATTCAGGGCAGCGCTCTCTTCCAGACCCCTCTGATAGGGTTTGGGTTTTGGAGCCGCCCCTTCCCAGCCCCTTTTTTTTCCTCCGGAACGGCTTCTTGCTGCTGTCCTGTAAAACCTTCTACGGGTTTTCCTTTCCGGGGGAAGCCCCTCCCGTCCGTCCTGCTTTTGCGGCTCAGAACCCTTAAAAGGGGGGCATTCACCCCAAACTGGGGGCCACCCCGGGGTTTTCCAAGCCCGTCCCAATCTTTTTCCAGATACTAATGGGTGGCCCACTCTCTCCCAAGACGTTGGGGGACTTTGTCTATGCCGGGGGCCCTCTTGTGCTCGTAACCCAAGGTCCCTGCCTCAGACCGCGGGTTTATTTGCCTTTTCCCTTTTGGCCTGAAAAGGGTTTTGGGCCCCATATTGTTTGGACTTTGCCCATGCCTCCCGGGCCCTTCATCCGGAAACCGGTCTTTTTGGGGTGGTGGTTTGGGGACGGGTTTTCCCAAAATGGCCATTTTGTCCCCTTCCCAGGTTCCCTTCGTCCCCCCACTAGGCCCACTTTTTCTTCCCCTATCTTTGGTTTAAACATGGGCTCCCCCAGCAAAATTCCCCCTTTTGTTAGGGGGGTCCAGTTTGTGTCTAAGTTCGGGCGGGCTTGTGTACTCAGTTACGGGTCCAGCGGGAAATTTTTTAAATTCTTGGGTACCACCCTCAGCCAAGGGGAAGGTGGAGGGGGTAAACCCCAAATCTTATTTTTGCAAACTTTTTGTTTTCCTCCCCGGAAGATAATTTTTTGGGTCCTTTTTCCCCTGGGGGGGAATTCTCTTCCCCAATTTCCCTAAAATGGGGAGTTTTGCAAAAGCCCCCCCCCTTTTTTTTTTGTTTTTTGGGTTTTACATCCCGCCCGCCTCTCCCCCTAGCCTTTTTCGTGTCACGTTCCTGCCGGGGGATCCCCAAAAGTACGGGACATCAAGTCCCTTGGCAGGTAACCTGTAAAGGCCCTGCTTCAGGTTCCTCTCGTACAAAAATTCCCAAGGCCGTTTGGGAAACGGAGCCTCCCCCTGTTTTCCCTAACCCTGGTAAATGGGGTTTTTGGCTACCCGGCCAGTTCATTCGTTTTAAGGTTCCCGGGCTAAATTTGGGCCCTAAATATTTGGGGCCCCCCCCCCCCCCCCCCCCCCTTTGTGGGTACTGGCCCAGAAAAACCCCCGGTGTCCTTACAAGCTCGCTTTGCCTCCCACTTGGTTCCCGAACCCCTTTCCCATGTCTCGCCCCCTCAAGCTTGTGGTGCTAAAACCCTTTTCCCCCCGGGGGTTTTCTGTTCGCCTTTTTCCGTGGCCCCTGAATCGGATGACATCTTTGGGCCCAAGGGGTGCTGGAAACAGAAGCCCAGTGGGGGGAAGCGGATTCTTTTTCTCATCGTTTGGAAAGGGGGTTGGGCCAGAGGGGGCGTTCTTTGGGAGCGGAAAGGGAAAATTTCCTGTACCGGGATCCCCGGGCTAGGTTAAAAAAAAAAAAGGGGGAGCCCTTAAGGGGGGGGGGGGGGGTTACTGCCCATGGGGGGCCAGGGGGGCCGCGCTCCCCCGAGGCCCCCGGTTTCCCCTGTTTGCCAGGGCCGGGGGCCGGGTTTCGGGGGTCCCCCCCGGCGGCCACCCTTTTCCCCCCACGCCGGCTCGTTTTACCGGGCCCCGCTCCGGTGAACGGCGCTTTGTTTGCCCCGGGGCCGTGGGTTGGCCATGCGCGCCCCCCGCCTGCGGCGACCGTGACGGCTGGTTTAAATTTAAAGGGCCAGTGTCCCAGAAAATTTGGCTTTTTTGGCCGGGGCCCCCCCCCCTTTTGGTTTTCCCATATAATGTATTTCCCCCCCCGGCACCCGTTGCAAAATTGTTTTGGGGTGCTTAGTTTAGAGTTTGGAGTGTCTTTGTGTCCGTATTGTTACCGTGTACCCCGTGGTTCCGCCTGTTCCCGAACCCCTTTCCTGTTTGCCGGGGTGCCCTTACCGTTTTGTTTCCCTCTCTGGGGCCACGAAAACCTTTTGCCGCCTGCCCTTTACCTTTTGCCCTTTTTTTTACTACGCCAAATTTGGGTTTCGATTTGTACCACGGTAACCCCCGGCCCCCACCGCAAAACAAGGGAAGTCGGGGTTAAAAACCTGGAAACCTCACGCCGCAGCAAGGGCAAACCCGCTTTGCGGCGGGTCTGGTGAAAACCGGGGGGGACTTAGATTCCGATTCCCTGGGCGTGGCTTAACACCAAAAAGCCTTTCCCGGGGGTCCAGCGGATCCACCGAAACCGGGCACACCCCTTCTCCTTCTGGCCCGTTTGACGACCTGCACGCCGCTTTCAGCGGCCCGTCTAGCAGCCAGCCTTCTGTCTCCCGGTTTTGGGGGCAGAAGAAACACTTTAACCCAAAAACCCTCCCAAAAACCCAAAAACCTGGGGAAAGTCGGCATTTTCCAGGATTTTGGCCCCTTTTTAAAAAGTTGCCTTTCCCTCTGGTTGGGGAAAAGAAAGGGTTCCGGGCCAAAGGGCATGGCCCCCTTTTCCTGCCCCCCAAAAACCAAAAAAAGCCGAGAGGAAAAGCCCTCCCTGCCCTGGCCAGCCACGTGTCAGGGTAAAATTTCAAGCGCGTTGTCTGCCTTTTGGGGTCCGGGCGTAAAAAATTTAAACTCAAACCCCCGACATATGGACTAGTAAACACGGCCCGAGCGGTATATCTCTGGGGACGCTTCACGGGGTGAGCTGGGTGGGTGTCTCGGGGGTGACGGGGCTCCCCAGGCTCGGCGCACGCTTTCAAAAACCGGAAAGGGGTGGTGCGGGCTCTTTCCCCCAAAAGGGCCTCTGGTGGCATTTACGTGCCAAGAAAAACCCGAAACCCAGGGGCCCGGCTGGGTGACAAGAACCTTGTGCCCGGCAAGGTGGGGTGCCCATAATTTGGGCCCCAAATCTCTTGGGCCGCCCCAAAAAAAAAGGTAGGCTGGAAAGGGAATCCCTTTGCCTGGCAAAATGTCATGAACCTCGTCCCTCCAGAAATTTTTCTTTAAACGGGTCCCAAAGGGCTTTGGGGCCCCCCCCCCCCCCCCCCCTAACGAAAGGAAAGGGGGGAGGTTCTGAGGGTTTGCCAAATTCCGCCGTTTCCCCACCCGCTTCGTCCCGCCTGGCCCGCGCTTGGGAGGTAAACTCGGCCTTCCCCCTCAAACCCCTCTAAATTTTTGGGCGGGGGCAACACCCCTGGGGAATTTCAACCCCCCACATGCTCCCGCGATTTTTTTGGCGCAGGGGGCAATGCCATTACGCTGTACGAAGTGACACATGGCCTGAAAAGCGGGTGCGGCCCTAGGGGTGTTGAGCCACCGAGAGGGGGAAAGGCAAAGGAAAAGGGAGCTTTGCACCACCCCGGGCAGTTTTGAAGAACCCAACCCAAAAAGGGTTTCAGTGCGGAAAATTTCCCCTTTGTCAGCTGTGGCATTTTTGGGTGATTTTTGGGTTCGGGAAAACGTTTCGTTGGACACTCTGAAAAAATCAGGTCCCCCCGGACGGGGGAGGGGGCGGACACAGAGGGGCGGGACAGGGGAAGCCTTTTTTTCCGTCGAATCCAAAAGGGCCTGCGTTTTTTCCCAGTTTATCGGTCTTCTTTTTAAGCGTGGTTGGGGTCCGGGGCTAGTGCAAGGCGGCGCCTCAGCTCTAAGGGTGCATCTTCTGGGGGCAAGTGGGCTTTTTTAAAAGCTTGTTTTGGGAGGAAGGGGAGGGGAGGGGTATTCAAAGGCATCGACGTTACCGCCGTTTTTCCTTGGAAAGAGGTTGGGTAAAATTTAAAAAGGCGGAGGGGGGAAGATGAGGGAAGAGGGTTTTGGGCTAGGGGTTCCCCTTTCCGACCCCCCGAGGCTTGGGAAATAAAGGGGCTCCATCTCTCAAATGGGGTGCTTGGATGCCTCCTTTTTCCCCCCCAAAAATGATCCTCGCTTTAAGGCCTTCAAAAGTAACACATTTAACTGGGTGGCCCCCCCTGGACCCCCGGGTTCAAAACAAAATTCGAAATTTCCCTTTCCACCCAACCCAAAAATTGAGGGAAAAAAATTGCGGAAATGGAGCCCCTTGCTGTTTTGATCAACGGGAGACATTGTTGCGTCTGCTTCACTTTTCTTCAAAATTTTTCACGGTGGAACGACTTTCAGGGGACGGGGACAGCAGTAGAAGTCCAATTTACCCGGTAGGGGCCCAGAGCGGGCCCAAGGTGGCAGAACCCTAATGGGTGCCCTTTCGGGCCCAATCTTTATTTACCCCCCTCCCCAAAAGCTTGCAAGGGTCGGGGCCCAAAACATCCCAACCCCATAGAGACAGCTTAAGATCAGGGTTCCCCAGGGCCCATTCTGGGGTCTCAACCCCCAATGTTTTTGTATGTTTTTGGGACCCAATCGACTTCGGGGGTATCCAAAAGGGAAAGGGAAAATGGCCCGAGCTCGTCGCCCCAAAGGGCCATAGAGGTGTTGTCCGGGCCCGGGAGCCAGCGTCATATATGAGTGGCCTTCAGCAAGTTTGGGGGGGAGTTTACAGAAAAAAGCATCCGGCTTTCCACAGAAAATTGTGGATCTTTTTTGACTTTATCGGATGAATCAGGGGGGGTTATCTTGTGGATGTTGGGGCCCCCAAATTGCCGGGGTTTAAACCAAATTAGTTCCGGTCTCCCTTACTTTCCCTCTTAAAAACAAAAAAGGGTCCTTTAAAATTTTTTTTTTTTAAAATTTGATAAATTTACTTACGGAAATTTTTTTTAATTCTCAGTTCCCAACAGTTCTTTTTTGCTGATTTTGCTGTGAGGGACTGAAAAAAGCCCACCCAAGGTTTCTTTTGAAAAAAACCCGTATTCCCAAATTTATTTAAACTTCATCTTTAGAATTTTTCGCATTGTCAATGGTTTTTGGGGGGTCTTTTGCCTCCAATTTTTAAACAGTGGTAAAGAAGTCATTTTTATTATTTTTTGTGGGATGGGGCTGTAAGTTTACAGCTTTAATAATGGTCCTTTGCAACGGGAAATGGGGGCTTTTAAGTGGCATTTCCCCTCAAAAAATTTTTAACAGGGGGGTGAGAAGTCTTTTTTAAAATTTTTTTTGGGGTTATGGTTGTTTTTGAAATTGCAGCAATATTTAACAGGTCCTTTTTCAAAAATTTTTGTTTCTAACAGCCCCATTTGTTATTCAAAAATTTGAAAAATTTGGCTAAAGGGGTTTAATTTTTTAAAATTTTTTGGGGGGTTTTTTTTTGCTTGGACTTTGCAGTTTTCATATTTCAGGTCCTTTATAAAAAAATTTTTTTCCAAAACAGACATTTGTTTTTAAAATTTTTCCAAAATTTGGTTAATGGGTATGTTTTGAATTTTGGGGGGGGAAATTTTGTGTGAAAGGGCGGGATATTTACGGGGTCCTTTGAAAAAAAAATTTTGGGTTTCAAAACAGACTTTTGGGTTCTTCACAATTGTCAAAAAAATTTTGGGCAAAAAGGGTGAGGGTTGCGGGTCAGAAAACAGGAAATAGGTAGAAACTTTTAAGGGACACTTTTTGCAATTTTAAACTTGTTTTTGAAAAGTTCCTTTTAAAAAAGTAGCAATCCCTGTATTAAAAAAACCCTTTTAAAAAACAATTAAAAAAAAGAGAAAAAAAAAAGAGTGGGGGGGATTCCATTCAAATTTTAAAAAATGTGTTTCCTAGTTTTAAAAACTACAAAAAAAAACTTGCATTTTACAAATTTGGGTGGTAAAAATTTTTCCTTTGAATTTACAAGGGAGGTAAGGAAGATTTGGGCCCCAGATGTAGGTTTTTTTCATAGGACAGGGAAATATGGAGCAGGAAAGGGAGAACAAAAAAACGAGACAATATCCTCCCGAAACGTTGAGAAAAATGAAAAAAGAATCCCCAAGAAAAGGGCACCTGGGGGGGAACAGGGGGTTTAAACCACCGTTTTTCCAAAGGGGAAGCTCAATTTGGGCCCCACACTCATAGGAGGGGCAAGCGCCCTACCCGGGTCTTGCGTTTTCTGAGGAAGGCTGGAGGTCTTACCTCAAAAATTCTGCTTCCGCCCTTGTTTAGCACGACTGTTTTCGTTGCTGCGTCATAAGGGCATTTTTTTGTGTTAATAGGGTTTACGGACCCAGGGCCCGGGCTTTCACCGCACCCACTTAACTCCGGCCCTGGCAGCTGAACCTGCGGGTTAATTTGATCCCCGACGGGTAGCCTGGGTCTACCCGCACCCACTGTAACTTCCCGGGCCCCGGGGAGCTGAACCTGCGTGTTAATAGAGGGCGACGTAGCCCGGGGTCTCACCACACCCCTGTAAGTTTTGGGGCCCCGGCAGCTGGGGGCCCCCGTGTTAACAGATGGGTGACGGCAGCACTGGCTTCACCGTTAGGGGCAATCAGGAGGGGCCCTTTAAAAATTTTCAAAAAATAAGGGTAAATTTAAAAAAGGTGATTTTGTGAGGTTAATAGTGTCAAAAAGGGCTTCCCGGGTTTTTAAACCAAAGGGGGCCCAAATTTTAGGCTTAAAATTTTCTGGGGGTTTAGTCACTATGGGGTCGCATCATTTTAACTCCCGGGGAGTCTGTTCCCTTTAAACACTGAAGAAGGGGTTTGGGGGGTTAAAAAAAGAAAAAAACCCTTTAATTGATTGGCTGAATCACTCTCAGAAGCCAGGAGGGGCAAATTAAACTAAAACACGTGTAAAAACTTACCTTTTAAAAAAGCAGGAAGGGGGGGTATGTTTTTATGTTTTCCCACCTTGAAAAAAAGCCAAAAAAATTTTAAAAATGTAAAACTATAAAAAAAACTTTCCCCAAAAAAAAATTCTGGTTTAAAAAATTTTGTCAGTTACCAAAAAATTTTTCTAAATGACAGTCACTTACAAAATAGCATAGTTGGGCCCCTTTTTAATCTGTGGGTCAGAAGGGGTTTTAATTGGGCATTTGCGGTACGGGGCAGATATTTTCAATGTCCAGTTCAACTAAAAATGGTGGTTTTTAAGGGCTCCCTTTTTCCCGGCAAAATTTTTAAATTGGGGGTATGAAGGGTTTTGGGGGTTTATTTCTGTGGCCCAGGGGGCCCGGTTTTAGTCCAAAGGGCCCGTTTAAAATAAAATGGTGGTTCAAAAAATCCCCCTTTTCCCCACTTTTTAAATCTGGGGGTTTGGGAGGGTTTGGGGCTAAAGCTGTGGCCCGGGGACAGATATAGTAAGTAAGTTCAACTAAAATTTGGGGGTTGAAAAAACTCCTTTTCCGGCAATTTTTAAAAAACGGGGGTTCATGCAGGTTTGGGGTCATGCTGAAGGCCCCGGAAGGTTTTAGTCAATGTCCAGTGAAACTAAAATGGTTTGGGCGAAAAAACTCCTTTATCCGGCAACCCTTTTTTAAAACTGTTTGGGTTATGCAGGTATTTGGGGGCCCTGCTGTGGCCCCGGGGCAGATATAGTCAATGTCCCCGTTAAACTTAAAATGGGGGGTTAAAAGACTCCCTTTTTTTGGCACTTTTTTTAAATGGGGGTCATGCAGGGTTTGGGGCTCCCTTTTTTGTTGGGCCCCGGACCCGGTATAGTCAATGTCCAGTGAAACTAATTGGTGGTTAAAATATTTTTCGGCACTTTTTAAAATTGGGGGTTCATTTCGGGTTTGGGGTCAGCTGTGGCCCAGGACAGGGCTAGTCAATTTTCCCGTGGAAAAATTAAAAAGGTGGTTTAAAAAACTCCTTTTTTCCCCACTTTTTAAATTTGGGGGTTTTTTGAAGGGTTTTGGGGTCATGGGGTGGCCCAGGACCCTTTTAGTCCCAAAGTTCCAGGGGAATAAAAA
>JAODAL010077707.1:0-13173 GCA_025379985.1 Phyllomedusa bahiana | reverse complement strand
CATCCCGCTTTCCCCGGGGCTTGGTGAAAACCGGGACCTACTTATATTCCGCTCCCTGGCGTGGCTTATGCCATCGCTTGCGGTGGTCCAGTGGATCCACTACTGCAGACCATGACACCTACCATCCTAATGGGGGTCTACCTGGTAATATGATTCGGAGGGTACAGGCCATAGCTGTAACAAAATCTCCAGGGGGTGAAACCTTTTTCTTCCCCTTCCCTCTAGGAGACTGGGCCCCTAAGCTATGAACTATACCCACTCTCCCACCCCTGGGAAGTATGTACAGAGGTGGGAGGCAGGGAGTGTGAGTGCTGGAAAAGTGAGGATTCTAATATATTTGTGTCCAAATTTGCAGGGACGAGTGGCATCCGGGAAAAATTGTCATGGCGATCTGGACTGGATGCAGAACAAAAAGGAAAGTCAATGAGCTATCAGAGAAGTGTCACCTGTGAGTCACAAGATGTAACTACACTGCAATCACTCATATGTCTGCAGAGTCTGTGTACTGTACACGTATCTACCACTATATGGTCACTGTATGGTGGTAATATAGTCTGCGAACACTAGTATATACCATTATATGGATGTAATATACAGTCTGTAGGGCACTTGCATACACTAGTATATAGCACTATTTGGCAGTTATATTGATCTTTTTCCAGTAATAGTATAGGGGTATTATGCAGTCACCATTTGGTTCTAATTTGTGGTTGTGTTCTGGCGGTATAATCCGGTCTATATCTAGTGGCGCTATTGGTAATATTGGTCTTAGTATAGTGGATTCGTTTGGTAGCAGTAATGATGGTGATATCGTCTATGGTGAGGTATTCACTTGTATTATCTAGTAACTGCATGACCTAAGAAGTCCTGGTAAATGTTCGTGGTCGAGGACACAAGGGGGAGGCCCATCAAAAAGTTTGCTATGGGGCCCAGGCTTCTCTAAACGTCCCTGTCTGGCACCTTACCTGATTGGGGAACAAAAAGCCTACTTTGATCTGATCGCAGAGCAAGCCAAAGACTATGACCTCTTTAAAGCTGAGATTATGGCCCGGCTGGGAGTCACCTTAGCGGTGCGGGCTCGTAGAATCCATGATTGG
The DNA here is from genome assembly GCA_025379985.1 of Phyllomedusa bahiana. Lineage (NCBI taxonomy): Eukaryota > Metazoa > Chordata > Amphibia > Anura > Hylidae > Phyllomedusa > Phyllomedusa bahiana. The sequence continues at coordinate 12,076 of JAODAL010077707.1, read as the reverse complement.
CGGTTTACGACGCAAAAACCACCCCACTCCAGCTGTTTGACCTGCTACACCTTGTGCGCAAGTGGCTGCAACCAGAGGTGCCGAGTCCCTCGGCCATGGTGGACCGGATCATCATGGACCGTTACATGAGTGGACTTCGAGATATTCACCGCTGGGTTGCCCAGGGAGACCCCAAAATGCTGGGTCAACTGATTGCTCTCGTGGAGCGGTTTACAACTACAGAGATCTACCTTGAGACCGAAAGTAAACTTTAGCAGTTCGTGGGGTGCTCTAGGGATTGCTTTCAGAGATCAAGCACCAAAGCCCAATCTCCAGCTGATCAGGAAAGCCGTGCCAGCAGGCCAGGTCAAGTTGGAGGAGGGAGGTTGGTTGGCCCAGAAGAGGTACGCTCACCCTTTAAAGTCCAACTTTGTTGCAGAGCCGAGGTATGTTGTTGAAGGTGTCAGCAGCTGGGGCATACTGCAGTGCACTATCCTCAACAAAAGGAGTCTATGGAGTGTGGTGCCACCTTTTGTCTCTCCATGTTCACCCACCTAGTCTTCAGTGCTGTTTCTCTGCAGGAACAAAACCCACACCCTCTGGGTGAATGGGGTCAGTGTATTAGTCCTATTGGACTCTGGCAGCCTGGTCACCCTCTTACGGGTTGCCATTGCCCATGTCTTGGTAACCCCCGAAAAGCGGGTGGGGGTTGTATACATTCGGGGGAAACTTAAGCACTAACCCACTTGGGCCCAAGGACTGTAGAGACTGGAAGGGGGACCTGCCCCCATGAAGGGGGGAGCGGTAAGAGACTTGTTAAGTCCCTTTGTTGTGGGACGAGACTTTCCGCTATTCTGGGAACTCTTGAAGCAACCCCAAGGAGCTTGTAAGCATGTTGTGGGTCCTAAGGCACTCTGTCCAATCACCTTGCTGAGGATGCCAAGTGAGGGAAAGGGGGTGCCCGTTGAGCCCCTGAATATTTGTCCTTTAAACAGTGTTGGTTGGAGCGGAGAATGACCCTTCTACTTCTGAGCAAAATCTTCCTGAACTAGAGGTGACATGGGAGAACTTTGGAACTGCTCAGTTGTGAGATCTCACCCTGAAACATGCATAGGACAATGTAACTGTAGCGAACGAAGTACCTCAAGAGCCCCTGTGAAAAAAAAGTTTCCCCAATTTTCGGGAAATAAAAATTTGTTGTATCGATCAATAAGGTGCAGGGGAAAAAGTGGTGAACAATTGTTGGTGCCCTGCCCTTTTTTTGGGGGGTGGTCCTTGATGTGGCTCATACATGTGCTAGGGGGTCAGCTGGGTACAGACAAAACACAGGATAGTTTATTGGCCCTTGGTACTTGATTCACTCAGCAAAGCTGGGTTTACTGCTAACCCCGAAAATACCATTTGGTTTTAAAAAAGTTTTGTTTTTGGGGGGTACATTGGGGGAAAAGGGAAATTTTTTAAACCCCGGGATAAACAAGGGGGGGCAAACCCCAGGGGTGGAAACAACGCAAGTAAAAAACTTTCCCAAAGGGGATTGGGGGCTTTTAATTGCGGGTTTTCTGCGGGAATTTTGGGCCTCCATTGCTGAAACCATTGATGACCTTAAAAAAGGGGAAAAAAGGGCCCGTAAAAGTTTGGGCCCCAGACCCAATCCCTCAGATTTTGGGGTTTGGGAGAAATTTAATGACGCGGGTGGTGAAGGGAAAGGGTTTCCCTGTTAAAATTTTAGCGGGAAACTCACATCCTTTTAAAAAATATTTGGGATTTGGGGAAGGGGGAATGTTAGCCTTAAAAGGGGGCTCGGGAATGGGGGGGGGGCGGGGTGGTGCTTAAAAGATGGGGCCTTGGAAAAAGGACCCTCATCACGGGAAAAAAAAGGGCCTAAAATTTAAGTCACCGGCAAAAGGTTAAAACCGGGACCCCATCCTTCCCCCTGGGAAAAGGGGGATAAACTTCCATTACAAATTTCCAAAGGGAATTTAAAATTCCAAAGCTGAAAGCCCCTTTAACGCCCAAAGGGGGTGAAGGGTTTCGGGCGCAGCCCCCTGCCCCGTGCTATTTTCCCACCCAAGCAACAACCCTTCAGAAAACTTTCCCCCGCGACGCCACCCTTTTGGGGGGTTTAAAGCGCCGTGCAAAACCTTTGGCCCCTCCAAAACCCCGGGCCCCCCAGTTTCCCAGCATGCGGGGAAATCTTTGGGGGTCCCCCGGAGCTTTCCAGGGTTGGGGCATTCGGCAAGCCAAAACTGCCCCGCAGGAAAACCGGAAACCCCAACCCCAGCGGGGGAAAACCCCGGAAAATACGGCGGGCCCGGCCCAAAAAAATCCCCCCGGGGTGGGGTTGGTTGCAAAAATGCTGCAGGGTCAAAAACCCACTTTCGGTTAAATAAACCAATCGTCTCCCCTACAAAAAATCCTTGCCTGGGGTTGATACCGCACCCCCCGGGGGGCCATATTGCCCACAATCCCCGTTAAAACACCCGGGAGACAACATTGCAGATTTTCCCGGGCTGTGGGGTTTCCTCTATGGGGAAAAAACAGAGAAACCCTTTGACCCTTTAACCTGTTCTCCCATTTTTGTTTTTTTTTTTTTTTTTTTGGGGGAGGAAAATCGATCTTTAAGGCTGCCCTTATTGGCGGGGCTCCTTAAACCTCAAAAGCCCCAATTTCCCCCCGCCAAAAACCGGGGCCCATTATTAACAGGGGAACACCTTTCCTCATTTTTTAAAAAGGGCCTGCTTTACACCGCAATTTAAAAAAAAAGTTTTACATAAAAATAACCGTAAACAATATTCGAGCAAACCATTCCCCTTTTCCCCCCCTTCCCATACAGCATTTGTCCTGCGGATTTAGTCTCGTTTTGCATTGCAAAATTCCCCGGGAAACCCTCAGTCCTTTGGTACCCATAACCCCGGGCCCTGAAAAAATCTTTTTTATTACCTAAACCACAAAATATCGGTTAAATCCAAAACTTTCCCCTTAAACTTCCCTTATTATATAAAAAAAAAGGTTTCAAAAAATAACACGGGAAAAAAAAAAAAAAAAAAAGGCAAAAATTATTGTTAAAACTTTTCAATTTGGACCCACCAAGCATCCTCTTCCTGATTTTCTACACCGCCCCTTTTTCAAAATGGGAGGATTCTAAAAAAAACCCACCCAAGAACCGCAAACTCACCGATTCTTCCAACAATCCAAATCCAATCTCTGAGAGGATCCCCAGTTTACCCCTCCTCTCCCACTTTATCTCATCTGAATCAATGGCTCTGAACAACGTGATTGCCTGGGGAAACCTAAAACAAAATGAACATACATTTCGCACTTTTTTTCCTTTTTGAGACAATTACAAAGCGTTTAAACCGAATGACAGTTTAAGGGACATCAGGGCCCTTTTCTCCAGGGCCGTCACATTGAACGAAAATGGGAGAGTTTTTCCCAAAATTTATAATTCTCTAAAAGAAGCACTCCCCCTCTGGGAAAAAGTTTAAAAACCTCTTCTAAGTCTAATTTAGAGGTAGGTCCCCAATCTAACATTTATAAGGGGGTTCCCGAGCAATTCTCTTATATGCTTCTCCCCCTTTTTTGCAAAATTTATAGCCATTGCCTGCCCAAGCCCAAACCCTTTAAACTCACAGTTGATCAAACCATAGGCTTTCCCAACCAAACATATCTCAACCTCATTTCACGAGACTGATTCCAGATACTTTTACCGAACAAAGACAAACCCCTTCGTGCCCTCCGCAGAGGATTTTGCTAAACCAAAAAATTTAAGGACCGTCAAATTTTCCCAGATTTAGGGAGGAACAATGCTCGGGCGCAAGGGAATTTGCCCCCCTTTCCCAAAAAACTTCTGAACATAACATCCCATACCACGGGGGGTCCCCGTAAAAATTAAAAATACAAAGGGGCAGTAACCATTTTTCTTACAACCCCTGCCGCCTCCCCCTCTTGTCTGGGGTCTTTACAACCCCAACCTTTTCTCCTCTCGAAGAAAAAAGATAACCTACCCAACTCCCCTCTCTGGCGAGAAAAAAGCCAGACAAGTCAAAAACCGATGATTTTATAACTTACACAAAAAGCCATTGCACCCCCAAGAGTTTGCCCATACTAGTCTTTTGAGCTTCGCCACACCCATGGGGGTTTTTATTTTGGGGTTTTCCCAAATGCACAAACTCCCCCCCAATACCGGGTTCCCATCAAAGGGGGAACTTTGCCTACTTCTAAAACTTTTCCACTTTGTTTGGGTTTTTTAAATTTTTTTGGGCTTTATTCTGTTTAATTTGGGGTTTAAATTGCTTTTCTTATCTGCTGCTTTTTTTTTAATTTCGCATTACAAGTACAATTCTAATGTGTCCGGGGGTTTTAATTCCTGCAAAACCCAAACCCTTGTACCCATCAGGGGAATTAAATTCTTTCAATAAACACCAACCCCCTAAATTTCCCCCTTTTAAAAGAGGTAAATCTTTTGGGGGGATGAAATTTTTCCCTTTTTAGGGGGAGAATTAAATCTGGGGAAAAGAAAAAAACCCTCAAAAAAATTTAGACACGTTTCGTCGAAAAAACAAAAATTTAAAACCTTTTTCTTTTCATTTTGGGGGATACGAAAAACCCTTTGGACATTCAATTTCCCATTAAAGATCCCCGGTTTTTCTTTATTGCATTTGAAATACCTAGGGGGTCGATTAAAATGTTACAATGCACATGACTCGGGTTATTTTACTATGGGAAAAAACCTTTTTATGCTCCAAATCAGAAAATTTCCCCTTTATTAAAGGGGATAGGTTTCCCCAAACCAAAAAGGGAAAAAGGAAACGGGGGTCAAAAGGTGGGGACTTCACAGGGGGTTGACGGAGTTAATCTTTCCCAAAAAGGTTCAAAAACCCAAAAACCCCCATTTAATCCTTCCTACTGGAAAAGGGACCCTTCCCTTGTCCTTGGGGGTAAAAAACAACTAGGGAAGTTACTTCACATACTCCCCTGTGCTAACTCCCCCTTTCCCAAATTTGTTTTTTCCCTTTGGTGGAAATAGGAGGGCCCTTTAAAGTAAAAGGATAAAAATTTTGATATAGTTTCCCCTTTATCCACCACGCCCCAAATTTCCCTTTACCTTTAAAAACCCAAAAAAAATCTCGCCCCCCCTTTTTTTCCCCCTTGGGGGTTTAAATTCATTTTTACAAAAACCACCTCCCCGGGTACCTGAATAAGAAATCGTTAAAAAATTTTTTTTAAATAAAAAACTCTGGTTGGGGTTCCTCAGTTTCACAAATTCTATGGTTTTCCCCAAAAAGGCCTACTTTCGAGGAATTTTAAAAGGGATTGCCTAAAGGGAAAACTAGGAAAAAAAAGGGAGTTTCAAACATTACCCTAAAGATTAATCCCTAGACCCCAACTCAAAAAACCCCAAAAATTTTACTACTGAAAACAAAAATTTTGGAAATTTTAAAAAATAATTGGGCAAAAATTTTTATTTCAAAATTACAACACCCCTTTTGGGAAAAATTTAAATTTTTAAACTTTTTTATAAAAGGGGGACCGTCCGGGGAAATTCAAACCCCGGGGTTAAAAGTTCATGTTAGATAAAAAAACACTTTATCTCAAAAGGGTCCTCAAAAGGTAAAATTTCACCCCCAAAAAATTGCAAAAGGCATTCGCATCTATTCCCAATCGCTTATAACTTTTCATTAGACCCAACAAACACCCCTTCACACAAAAATTAACCCCTAAGCTAACTTTCCCCCAAGCTTTTCCCTCCGCCACCCGGAATTTTTAAAACCCCTCCCAATCACAGAACAAGAAATTCAGCAGTTTTTAAATTTCTAAACTAAAAACAAATAAACCGGGCCCGAGGGCCTTCACCAACAATACTATAAACCTTTACGGCCCCCTTTTTAGTCCCCCATTTAAGGAAACTTTTCACTTCTTTTTATACCCCCAGGCTCTCCTCCCCCGGAAGTTCAAAAAGGCAACTTTTAATCTACTATCCCCTAACCAAATAACCAACCCATTTTTCAAAAATACGCCCCAAAATTTCAAAAATTTAAACAATGATTTTCAAACTTTCTTCAAAAATTTCCCTCGGCCCAAAAAGGTTTAAAAATGATACCCTTTTCCCAAACCAAATACAATTCTGCCCCAAGCTGGTTTCTTTAAGGGGGGGGAAAGACTAGAGACGTACCAAAGAAAAATTTTACATTCTTAAAGTTATCTCTAAAAAAAAAAACCCCCTACAGAATTCCTTTCCCCTCGTTGGGAGAAAAAGGGTTTTTTGAAAATTTTAAAGGGCCCATACCTAAAGGCGGTTCAATTTTTTTTTAAAGGGTTCTTTTTTCCCTACAACAATCCTCCCCCCTTTTTACACTTAAACCCAACACTAAGGGGTTACCCTGGGCCTTTTCTCTTTTAAAACTTCCCAATCCTAAGGGTCCCACGGGGTTTGCCCCCTCTAAACCCCTCAAAAATTTGCCCTATTTTTAAACCATTGGCGAAATGTTTTAAGAATTCCCCCGGGTATCGGGCCCAAAATTTAAAATCTGATGTCCAAAAAATCAGTTTATATGCCGATGAACTTACTCATTTGTAAAAATTTCCCCAAAATCCCCAAATCCCGCTCTTTTGGGTTTCCTTAATCAGTTTTCCAATTGTATAATACTACAAATTAAATTTGCAAAAAAACCCCAAGTTTTAAATTTTTTACTTTGGCCCAAAAACTCTTTCCCAAAAACTCGCAGGTCATCAATTTACATGGTTTCCCTCTTATGTGCCATACCAAAAGGTTCCTTTTTCCCAGTTAAACAACGAACAGTTGGGGTTTAAAACCTTGAATAGTTATTTACAAAAATTTTCGGCGAAACCCACCCGGGTTACACCCTTTCCCTCTCTCCGGTGGGCGAAAAATAAAAATTTCCCAAAATGTTACTTTTTTCCCCGAAATCCCTTTATTTGGGTTAAACTATCCCCACCTTTTCCCCCAAAACCCGCCCAAAAATAAACCTCAAAAATCACTCCACATTTTATGCGGGGCCCCAAAAGAAAACCCCAAGGGTTTTTTAAAACACCCCTTTTTTAAGGCCCTTCCCCAAATCAAAAGGGGGTTTATCAGTCCCTAACCTTCAACCCTAAAAATATAGCACTTTTTTCGAAACCTATCCCCAACGCTCTGGACCGCTTTTCCCGGAGACACAACTTTGGGGGCTTTAAACCTGGGGATGTTAAACCCCATTTCCTAATAACTCAAAAAGGCTTTTAAAAAGCTTCCACCGGGGGCCACTCCCTTACCCAAAATTAAACCTTCCTTCTCTTTGGCACACCTACTTTAGGGGGAACAAGTATGTTTATCCCCCCCACAAAAGGGTTTTAACAATACAAATACTCTTTCCCTTAGAAGTTCTAGGGCAGGGCCCCCCCATCCCCCCTCTCCCCAAGGGGAAAAACCCCCAGAGGGACCCTTTAAATGGGGGGAACCCCTTACTTGGCGGTAGCTCAAACCCTTTTAAAAAAGCTAAAAAAATTAAAAATTTATTTTACCAAATTTCTCAATTTACATGTACCTGCAAGTCCGGAAACAACTTTACAAAACGGGAAAAGGGATCTAGAAAACGTTCACCCTCTACCCCATTTCAAAACTTTCTAGGGTCAAAAAAAAAAGGCTTTTGAACAAATTTCTGCCCCCTGATATACCCTCCCTACTTTTTCCCCTTAATCACCCTCAAAAACCGTTTTCCCTTACCAAATAACGGATTGGGGAAAGTTTTTACAAAAGAGGGGGGGGAAACCCGCTGCTACCGGTAAAAAAAAATTTTCTAGATTGTTAACCCAAAACAATAATTGGGGAAAAAACCCATTTGGGTTTTGGGTTTCCCTCCCCCCCTTGCGGGTTTTAAAAACACATATTTCCTATCCTAAAAAAAGGGGATGCGGGAATGTGGGGGCCCCCGGGGGAAACCTTATAAACATTTTGGGGGAAACCGCCCAGGGGATACTTTGATTTTTGGAAAGGTCAAACATTTACTTTCAAAACTTTTTCCGGGCAAATTGTTTCCCCTCTAAACCGGGAAATGGGGGTTTCTGGGTCACTCATTTCACTACTATCCGACAAAATTTTCCAAAAAACAGCCCTTGTTTCACTTTTTAATAGCCAAAAGAGTTTGTTTTGGCAGAAAAAGGGGAAAAGGGGGGAAAACCCCTTTTCCACCTTCAAATTTCCTGGGGTCATCTCCGGGGTTAAATTTACCAATCCCCACCGATTTTTTGCTTGCAATCCCCCCTCTCTTTTCCCTAAAAAAAAGGTTTAAATTTTGGGTTTCCCATTGGTCCTCTCAAAGTATGTTTAATCCCACGCCCAAAAAACGGGTTTTAAAAATTTTTAATTTTTAAAAATTTCCCCCTGTTAGACTTTAAAAACTCAACAAAAAACTTTCCTGCCTTTTCTTAGTTATTTTAAACCATTTGCCTAAAAAATTAAATTTGATAAAATGATACCCTTTTGTACCTTTTTGTTTTTTTGAAATTTTCTCTCACATTATATAAAGTTATGGCTATTTTATTCTTTTCTTCTCCCTTTTTTGTTTAGATTGTCTTATTTATTAATTATTCTGCCACCCCTTTTTTTGTGTATTTTGAAAGAAAACATTTTTTCAATAAAAACTATTGTTTAAAAAAAATGGTTTGGAAACCCCTTGAGGTACTATCTAGTGGTAAAAAATTCAGATTAGTGTCAGATCATGCTCCTTTACAGTGGATGTACAGTAATAAAGGTAAAATCAAGGGTGAAAAGGGTGGTTCTTCACTTTGCAGGACTTTAATTTGTAGTAAAAAAAGGGGGCGGGCAAACACCATAAATCAGAGCCTTTAAAGGGCCATGTCTGAGGGTTCAATCCCCAGTCCCTGGCCTTGGACAAGGGGGCAATATGTAAGAAACCCAACGGAAAAATATGGGGGCAAATATTTACGGGGGGTTTTTTTATTTAAGTGGGGAACTTACAAGAATGTCATGGTGGCCGGTCCTGCAGTACGTCCCCAGCTTTTCCATGCAGCTGAATTGCAGCGGGGAAACAGCAATGTATTGAACCGAATCCCCGGGCCGGGGAAAACCATCCGTCGAACGTAGAAGTTAGTATAGGCCTCTAAGATAAAATGGATGTTTTTCTGGAATGCCGTCGGGGTGGGACCATAACCACATTCCCGGCCCGATCTTGCTGGGCTCCCTTTTGCCTTTTAAAGCCTGCCCCCTACAACTCAAAGTGGAGTCGAACCATTTTCCCCCGTGGCTGCGTCAGGGCAAAGGGGCCCTGGAAAAAGGGATGAAAGGGGCAGACTTGCTGGTTGCACATGAGTAAACACCTACACTGTTGTGTAGAAATTTACTACATAACGAATCAAGCTTTTTGTGTTTTGGTTTTAAAAAGGCGCTGTAAACCTCCCCCAACTGTTTTGTTCCTGTTTTTTTTTAATAAACCCTTTTGTTTTTGCACCCAAAATTCCCCTTGTTTCTTCCTTTGTGAAGTAAATCCCCTATCAAAAAATTTTTTCAAAACACCCTGGAACAACCCTAATTTTAGTGGCAACAAATTTCCTAATTCTTTTCCATTATAGACAAAAAAGACATATTTTGTATTCTTGAATGCAACCTAAAACAAACCCCCTTGTTCTTCTTACACTAAGCAGGTAGGGCCCCGAAGGACATTTTCTATTAAAATAGTAAACTATTTAACAATAATTTATCAGATACAATTTCCATAAATTATCACAAGGACATCCAGTATTTTCTAAGAGGATATGGGGCATTTTTATTTTGTAAAAAAATTGTACATAAAGGGGCTACAGCCTAAATTTTTTTTTGGGAATCATTAGAAACTTACAAATTTTACAGTGCAAGATGGCAGAGGGGTCCCCTTTTGCCCGGGTCTGATCAAAAAAAAAGGGTTTTTAAAAAATATGGGCCAGTATTCGCAGGTAATTTTTGTCTTGATCAACTTTTATGGTGTTTGGTACAAAAGGGAGGGCGTCTGCTGTGTTTTTGGTATTTTTAAATAGTAAAAACAATGTAAGCAGACCCCAAAACAACGTCGTCAATTTTTTCCACATAGAGTTTTTTTTACCCCCAGTGTGTTAAATTTTGAATTTGGTCATATTGTTTTTTTTAAAACCCAAAAAGTCAAAACACCAGTTTAGGGGGGTTTTTCACACAGCCCCATTTTGGTGCAGTTTTAACTCCCTAAAATTTTAAACGCTTTTATCACCCAAGCTTTTTTTTTATCCAATTTTTTTGGGAAAGCGAGTAATCAATTATGTCTGGAAACCCCACAAGACTTCAAACATAATTGATTCTTATTTGAAAAACCTTTCTTTTTCAACAGTAAAGAACTTGTGGAATAAAGGGCATTTTAATTTTAGCGCATTTAAAGGGGTTTGTCTCACTAATGATTCATCTTACCTTAATCCTTTTTTTGGGTTTCATTTTGAATTCGGGGGCGGTTTAAGGCTTCTCTAGGCGCATTAAAAGCCGGTCTGACTATAGAAACCGTTCTATACCTATCTGAGATTTGAACAGGCTGTGCTATACGCCCTGGGGGACTGACGAAACCCCTCAAAGGGGGGATATCTGGAATAAGTGGGACACTGTTAATGAAATAATTTGAAAAGGACTCATTTTTGTCAACTTCTAATAAAGGGGGAACTCCAGGGGGCTGGCCTTCAGGGCAAGGGGCAAAAAAAAAGCCCTATCGAATGGCTAATAAAAAAAAGATTATTGGGCTAAAACACAACATTGGCCCGAGGAAGATTGGAAAAAAAGTGTTAGGACAACGAATCGAATTTGAGGTTTTGGTCACCAGAAAAACATTTGTGAGAGCAGAAATGGAAGATGGGTGAAGATGTCTGACCCCCCTTCAAGCATGTGGAGGTAATGTGAGGTTTGGGGGGGCTTTTTGGGGTGGTAAAATGGGGATTGTACAATAAAGGGTCTTGTAAAGGGAAGGGTTACCCATTTTTCCATTCCTGTAGACACGCTTATTGGGGCCATTTCATCCCGCAACAGGCAATGACCCAAAGCACATCTCCAAATTCTTGCAAGAAATTTAGGGAAGAAGCAGGGGCTGGTGTTCTATCTGTAATGTAGTGGCCACCGCAGTCACCAGATTCAACCTTTGTGGGGGGGTTGAGATGTGGGTTTCAAAAGTGCCCATCAAAAAAATTTCTTGTGGGGGGGGCTTTGGGACAGGGGTAAATGTCTCGGTTACCTCACAAATTACGCTAGAATGCCAAAAGGTTTGCAATTCTGGAATTGCTACAAAAGCATTCTTTGACAAAAACAAAGTTTGAAGTGAGAAATTAAAAATTTCAAATAAAATCATTATTTTAAACCTTTTCAATGTTTGACTAATTTTTATTCATTTTGCAAATATTTTTATCTAAAATTTTCAGTTTTTTAAAAAAACACAAAAATTTTCTGGGGACCCAAACTCTGAAAGGGAGTGTAACGGTTTTATGGGGTTAACAGGTTCTCTTTAAAAAGTCATTATTTCTTAGGGGAAAAACCCACCTTGGAAAACCCACCTACCCAGAAAAAAGGGGGCCCCCAAAACACAGTCAAGGGTGGCCACATTTCTTACACTCCATCCTGTTTTACGGGGGTTCTGATGCAGTCGGTGTGTTCGCTTCTGCTCGGATAAAAAGAATGAAGAGCCATGCGCAAGTCCCAAACCCTGGGTTTGGGGCTTGGGGTTTTTGGGGGCCCCTTTTTAAATGTGTGGGTCCCAGAAGTGGGAAACCCCTCTATCAAAAATGATGGGATATTCAGGAATGACTGTATTTTTATCGGGGAAAACTCTTTTAAAAAGTTGATTTTTTCACCTTGAAATAACTCTATTAGCATACTTATGTAATAGAGAGGGAGCGATTGTGTTTTCCCTATTAAGCCAAAGACCCGGTCCCCTGTGTTTTAATGACGGTTACAAAAATGTGTGTTGTGAAACTGTCAGCAATTTGCTGTAATCCCCCCCCGATCTCTATTTCTATTTTGAAAAAACAAATTTTAATTCTCACTCCCCCTATTAGGGTACATTGTTCTTTTTTTAAAGGAAAGATTTAATTATAAGGAAAA
>JAODAL010077706.1:0-13174 GCA_025379985.1 Phyllomedusa bahiana | reverse complement strand
AAAACTGTTCTTGATCATGATATGGAACCCGAGAGTCTCAAAGTTTTTTCATGTATGATAGTAGATAAATGCTTCTTTAGGGTTTTGACGTGGTTTTGCCCTTTTTGCAGAAGTGTGCCTGGTGGCGGTTGTGTGTGTCATGTAAAATTTAATGTGGCCGCACCCCTGCCGTGGAACCCAGGTTTGCATACTTTTTTTCAAAAAATGTTTTTGTGTGCAGAAAATACGTTATATTGGTGTACATTGTTTTTAAACCCTTTTGGGGAAAGGGAAAAGGGGTGTTTCCCATTTTGGGTTTCTGTCCCCCCCACTTCACAGGCTGTCAAAGAAGGGCAGTTTGAGGTTGGGTGTTTTTTATTTTTTCTTCTGAATAATGGAGGTCGGTGACCCGTGAGGGCTGATTGGCTCGTTGAGAGGTAAAGATGGGAAAGGACTGCCGATTTGAGACCACGTTGAAGTAGTGGGGCAGCTTAAACATGTTCTGATCATGATATGTGAACCGAGAGTCTCAAAGTTTTTTCATGTATGATAGATAGCATAATTGCTTCGTTAGGGAGTGCGACGTAGTGTATTGCCCTGTTTGCAGAAATGTGCCGCTGGTGGCGGTCTGTGTGGTAATGCATATTTACATGTGTGCAGCAGCCCTGCCAGTGGCACCCAGGTTTGCCATTACGTTTTTTCAGAACATGTTTTGGGGTGCAGAAACATACGTATAATGGTGTACATTGATTTTAACCTATATGGAAAGGAAGGGGTGCTTCCATTTTGGGGTTTCTGGTCTCCCCGCCCACTCTCACTGGCTGTAATTTAAGAAGGGCAGCTTTGCAGGTTGGGTGTTTTTTTATTTTTCTCTCTGAAATTAATGGAGGTCGGTGACCAGTGAGTGAGAGGCCTGATTGGCTCATGAGAGTGTAAAGATAGGATAGGGTACTGCCCGGAATGAGTCCCGTTCGAAGTAGTGGGAAGCAGTAAACATGCTTCTGATCTTGAGATTGTGAAACCGTGAGTCTCCACAAGTTTTTTCATGTTATGATAGTAGATAAAAATGCTTTCTTTAGGGATTTCGACGTAGTGTATTGGCCCTTTTTGCAGATGAAGTGTGCCGTGGTGGCGGTCTGTGTGTGTACATGTATAATTACATGTGTGCGCAGCCGCTGCCAGTGGACCCAGGTTTGCATACGTTTTTTTTCAGAAATGTTTTGTGTGCAGAAAACATCGTTATATCTTGGTGTACAATTGATTTTAACATATATGGAAAGGAGAGGGGTGATTCCATTTTGGTTTTCTGTCCAACGACCACTCTCACAGGCTGTCAATAAGAAGGGCTGCTTTGCAGGTTGGGTGTTTTTATTTTTTCTCTTCTGAATAATGGTGGTCGGTGACCAAGTGAGAGGCCTGATTGCTCGATTGTGAGTAAAGATAGGATAGGCTGCCCGATATGAACCACTTTGAAGTCGTCCAGGGCTCGCTTTAAACTTGTTCTGATTCATGATATGTGAACCGAGAGTCTCAAAAGTTTTTTCATGTATGATAGATAGCATACAATGCTTTCTTTAGGGATTTCGACGTAGTGTATTGCACCTTTTTGCAGAAGTGTGCCGCTGGTGGCGTGTCTGTGTGTGTTCTGTTTAATTAACATGTGTGCCGCAGCCTGCCAGTGGCACCAGGTTTGCATTACGTCTTTTTCAGAGGAATGTTTTTGTGTGCAGAAAATACCATACGTATATACTGGTTGTTACACTTCGATTTTAACTATATGGAAAGGAAGGGTGCTTCATTTTGGGTTTTCTGTCCCCGCCACTCCTACAGGCTGTCATAAGAAGGGCAGCTTTGCAGGTTGGGGGGTGTTTTTTATTTTTTCTCTCGAATAATGGAGGTCGGTGACCCAGTGAGAGGCCTGATTGGTCGTTTCGAGGAGGTAAAGATAGGATAGGGGACTGCCCCGATTTACGAGACCACGTTGAAGTCGGGGCAGCTTAAACATTGTCTGATCCATGAGATGTGAACCAGAGAGTCTCAAAGTTTTTTCATGTATGATAGATAGCATAAAATGCTTCTTTAGGGTTTTCGACGTAGGTATTGCCCTTTTTGCATAAGTGTGCGCTGGTCGGCGGGTCTGTGTGTGTTACATTGTATAATTACATGTGGTGCCGCAGGCCCTTGCCAGTGGCAACCAGGTTTGCATAGTTTTTTCAGGAAATGTTTTTGTGTGCAGAAACATACGTTATACTTGGTGATACATTGATTTTAACCTATATGGAAAGGAAGGGGTGCTTTCCATTTTGGGGTTCTGTCCCCGCCCATCTCACCAGGCTTGTTCATAAGAAGGGCAGCTTTGCAGCGTTGGGTGTTTTTGTTTATTTTTTCATCAACTCTCTGAATAATGGAGGTCGGTGACCCAGAGTGATGAGACTCTGAGTGGCTCGATTGAGAGGTTAATGATAGGATAGGGCGACTTTCGCCACGATTGAGCACACGTGAAGTCGGTGGGCTAGCTCTTAAAAACATGTTATGATTCTAGATAGATATGTGAAACGAGAGTCTCCAAACGTTTTTTCATGTACAAATTTTTGCTTGTAACCCAATTTATAAGGATATCCTTACATACTGAATAATTTCTAACATAAAGGAACCAAATGTTTATAAAACTCTTGTCTTTTAATTGTTTTAACTTTATCAGGAATACGGTACATACATGGAGGAAAGCCACAAATCGTCAGTATAAATTCTAAAGAGTTTCCTCATTTTGGTTCACAAATCACTGACAATCTAACTTTTCTCCAGATACTGTTTCTACATTGACACTCTGCTAGAGTAAGGGTTACAATGTGGCTTGTAAGCTTTCAATTTCTCTTTAAAATATTACCACCTGCTCAAGTCTTAAATATTTTGTCTGTGTCAAAAATGGCGCCATCTAGCACCCCCCCGTCCCATTGTTGCGGGGTCTTCAGCCGTTAAAAATAGTACAAGATTCACCCCCGACGATGAGGTCTGTCCTCCAATGGTGAGAAACAAAATCGAGGTTTTGAGTGCAATATGCACTTAGTAACCCACCGGGGGACTGACTCGATTTTTGTCATCTACCCAAAACTAAACATCTAGCAAGTATACATTGCTTTTCCCCCAAAAAACAATTGAAATAATTTTGAGCGAAAAATCCCACCGCTGCCCCCAAATTGTAATTGGGTGATTGATTTGGCGGAAAGAAATAAATTTTACTTTTAGGCAGAATGTAAAAAAAATGAAAGGTTTATTACATAGATAAAGAATAAAATTTAATTGGAATAGAAATGATACTTACGGGCTTACAGTGTTAGGAGTGTTCTTGCACACAGATAAAGGGGGACCCCCCCGCTTGACCTCAAGATACCCCCATTCAGCCCGTTTACACAGGGGGTTTGGGGCCGAGCCCCCACCCGAGGCGCTCTTATGGAAAGCCCCCCTCTTTATATAGTCGAACAGTCTCTCATTAAGGGCCAGAATGCCCAAACTTGGGAATCTCTTACTCTGAGTTTCATCAGCGTACCAGACTGCACAATTCAGGCCCTCCATATCTAGTGTGGTTTAAAATACTGGAGCATTTGTAATAGTATCAGCTATGATCTGTATGGGTTCGGAGCAGTCAGGGGGGGGTCACCAAGGTCAAAACTGTGAGCAGAAATAGACCCTTCAGTGGGGGTAGCATGACAGCTGAGAAAAAAGACATGGGATCTATCCTTGTCGTATGGTTTGGATTGTATCCAATTTTTTGGATAAAAAGTATTTTAATAAAACAATAAGATAAATATTTCTATATCACATCGTATAAGACACACTGTATAATTTGCATACTATTTATTACACATAGTTAGAGGTAAAATTCTGTGTAAGACAAAAGGGAAGTGTCCTCTGAAGATATTTTTTCGTAAAAAACAAAAGATGGATTTTTCCAATACATGAAGAGGCTGTGCAGATGACTATCCTCATTTTGCAAAAGTGTAGGAGTCAGGGGCATGTCATATACAAATACGGTGGGGGAGCAGGGGTAGGCATCTATATACAGGGTGGGGGAGTCGGGGGTCAGTCATCTATTAACACTGGTGGAGGATCAGGGGTCAGGTCATCTACTATCACTGGTGGAGGGTCAGGAGTATTAATCTACTTAACTGGTGGAGGAGTCAGGGGTCTGTGTCACTAAACCTGGTAAAAAAGGGTCATGGTCTGTCGTCTACAAAACCGGGTGGAGGAGTCGGGGTCATGTTATCTACTATACACTGGTGGGGATCAGGGGTCATGTCATCTACTATACACTAGTGGAGAAGTCAGGGACTGTTTTCTACTGTACATGGTGGAAAAGGTGCAGCCCATTTCTTCTATAAAGGGGGTGGAAAAATCAGGGCTTAGATGAAAGGTTACCTTTCCCCGAACCCCTGCCGGGTCCCCTTTTATGCAAATCGGGAGGGGAAGTCTACGGGAAGTGGAGAAGATGAATATACAGGGATTGTTTCAGTCTTACACAAAGACGATCATCCGACTGCTACCCCCTTTACAACTATTGGGTTGAGCTGTATCTTTTCTATTCCTTTTCTTTTTTAGAGTCTTTGCTTGATGTGTCTGCTTTGTATTTCTTCATTTTGGAAGCTATGGAAACTTTTTTTTCTTGGTAAAGACTTGATGGGGGATCCCCATGGTCAAACCTGAGAACTCCTTCCATGCCAAAGAGTGGTTAGTTATGGTCTATGCTCAATGCTTAGTATTTAGTGTACATATGATCACTGCAAAGCTCTGGCGAGCAAAAAAAAATAAGTAAAAATATCATAACCCCTTAAAAAAAACTTACAAAAAAAAGAAAAAAACAAAATAAATGAAATAGTCTTGTCTGCATAAGCTTTTAAGCTAAAAAAATCTATTGGTGTCAAAAAATGTTGTGATTTTCCCTCTGTGGTTGATAGGAGGGATGGAATTTTTAATGATTTAAATTGTTAACATTTTACCCCCCAAGACCTATTTATTGTAGTTCAGACTGTCTAAAGGGAGGGGGCTATGTGTCGACAGGACTAAGGAAAAAAAAAATTTACATTCAAAATCCTAGCTTTCTATGTCCCTGAAGCACCAAAAAGTGATGACTTTCTCTGCTCTGCAACCCCCTGCTTTTCCCTAGTCCCTGGTCCCCTGCGTTACGCTTCTCTGTTCCCCTCTACTTTTCCCTTTAGCCCTCTGTGCCCCCTACATTAAATTACGACTCCTTGAATCCCTGCTTGATTTAACGGGGTCCTAATTGCCCCTTTCCTGTGTTCCGGTCCTGGTGTTCCCTACCTTCTTTTCCCAGCCCTTTTTTTCCTCTATGCGTTCTTAAAGGATTTGTTCTTAAAGCTTTCGCCTCTGTCTGTGAATGGAAGTTGAATTGAGGGGGGGGGTTTGCAGCTTTTGCCTCTTCCCCCTCCCTTTTCCCCCTCCTTCAGCCACAGGCAGCTACCCGGGATTGCTGCTAAGTTCCCCGTGTGTGCCTGCTAGAGATTTTCTATGAGCTAATACAGAAACAGTTACATATCTCCACATCTGTTTAGCTTACAAAATCTCCACATCCCACAACAACAAACAAACCCTCTCAAACGAGGAGGAAAGCTGCAAAGTGTTACTCGGGAAAGGTCCCTAGTACAGATGAACTGTTCACTTTCTGTATATATTATTAAGTTACAGCTCCACAGACATCATGATTATAGTAACAAACAGGGTCATGCTGTCCATCTATTGATCAGCCTCATCTCTGCTAAATTGTGTAGAGAGCAGGGGAAAGCGGGCCCACACAGGGTTAATCCAGGCAGTATGGAATAAAAGCCAAGCCTCCCCCCTCCCCCCCTCCCTACGAAGCTTTCGTGCGGGGGGGGCTCCTGCCCCCCCCCCCTGTTTAAAAGGTGATGAGTCATTGACTGACACCCGTAAGATAAGGATCAAAGCGGCAAGAAATTGAGAAGTGAGGACTCCTATAACAGGGCTAGCTAAAAAATCGTAGGATTTTTGTAATGAACATATATTGCAAAGCTGTTTTTTTTTAAAAGTTTTTTTTTAAATTTAAAAACCAATCATTGTAGCGAGACCCCCCCTTTAAAGTCCTCTGTCTCCCTGACTGATGTTCCTGAGTCCTCTATGTTTTTTCCCCGCCGCCGAGTTTGTGCCCCCCTGCTTTTCCGAGTCCTCTAGTTCTTCCCTGTGTTCCTTTTCCCTTTTGTCCCTTGTTGCTGTCCGAGTATTTGGTGTACCTGCCTGATGTTCCGAGTCCTCTGTGTCCCTGCCTGATTTTCCTAAGCCCTTGGTTTTCCCTGCTACTGTTACGAGTCTCTATGCCTTTTCTTTTTCCTGAGTCCTTACTGTCCCTCCCCGCTGTTCCTGAGTCCTTACTGTCCCTCCCTGCTGTTCCTGAGTCCTCTATGATTCTTCATGCTCTTCCTGAGTCCTCTGTGTCCCTTCCTGCTGCCCTGTGCCTCCCTGTTTTCCCTGAGTCATCTGTCTCCCTGCCTGATTTTTCGATTCCTGCTCCCCCTCCTGCTGTTCCTGAGTCCTCTTTGATCCTCCATGCTGTTCCTGAGTCCTTTCTGGCTTTTCCGGCTGTTCCTGAGTCCTTTGCGTCCCTGGTTGTTGTCCCTGAGAACTCTGTCTCTCTACCTCTTTTTTCTGATCCTCTATATCCAAAATGCTGTTCCCAAACCCTTTGATGCCCCTCCCTGTTGTTCCGATCCCCTGTGCCCTGTTGAGTTATTGATTTTTTCTGCCCCTTCCCGTGTTTTCCTGAATCCCTGTGTTCCCCTGTCTGATGTTATTATCTTGTGCCCTGTGATTTTCCTGATTCCTCTTTGTCCCTTTCAGATGTTCCTGAGTCCTCTATGTTCCTTCCTGCTGTTCCTGATTCCCTGTTCCGGTTCTTTTCCCCGGTAGTTGGTGTCCCTGCCTGATTTCCTGAGCCCTCTATGCCCCTGTGTGTTTCCTGAGTCCTCTATGATTTTTAAAGCTCTTCCGAGTTTTTTCCCTTTCTGCTTTTCCCTGAGTCCCCCCCGCTTTCCCTGAGTATTGTTTCCTGCCTGATTTTTTCTGAGCCCTCCCCCTGTCCTCCCTGCTTTTTCCTGAGCCCTCTTGCCCTCCTGTGTTCCTGACCCTGCTGTCTCTTCGGCTGTTCCTGAACCCTTTTGGGTCCCGGGTTTTGCCCCCTGAAAAAACTTTTCTCCCTACCTGCTTTTTTGAGTCCCTCTATGATCCTAAATGCTGTTCCCGAGTCCTTGATGTCCCTGCCTGTTGTTCCTGAGTCCTTGCTGTTCTTGGCTGCTGTTGCTGAGTCCTTGCTGTCCCTGCCTGATGTTCCTGATTCCTCTTTGTCCCTTCCTGCTGTTCCTGATGTCCCTTCCTGCGGTTTCTGAGTCCTCAGTGTCCCCGTCTGCTGATCCCATGCTCCCCGTGTCTCCGCCTGTCGTGTTCCAATTCTGCCATCTTGGTGTCCTGTTCTCTGCCAGTTGTGGTCCCAAGGATCCCTTCATCCCACAGGAAAGGGGCTGTCTTTATACATGTTTACTTGTCATGTTGCAAATAAAGTTCTCTGAAATATAACATCTTGATCATTCCATCCTTTCCAACCAAGTAGGTATGGGATCTTACTACATTAGTGGTTTTCTTCTAATGGGAATTGAGTTCTTAACGGCTTCATGGGAACAATGGTTCATGATGACAGAGAATTTCATGTTTTACAGAAGTGTCTCCACCTGTGATATTGTCTCACGTGTTTCTCAGGCTTATTTTAAAATCGTTACTTTTTTTCCCGAGAACTGGACTCACCAAAAAAAGCGAGGGGTCCCCTGGAGCAGCACCATTTCACGTAAGCCTCGTGATTTTGCACAGAGGGAAAAAAAAGCCAAGATGAGCCAGATCATCCTGTACTCTGAAATAAACTGTTCTGGAGTCAAAGACACCCACTTAACTGACGATTCAGATTATGGGATTATCGATGAGGTGAAATCCCTCGATGTAACGGCTGGAATCTGGATCACATTTTCTGAAGCTGACTTCAAAGGCGAGATCGCGTCTCGAGAAAAGGAAAGTTTTAACTTGTGCGGGACCAAAAGCATTAGATCTTTTCGGAAGCTTCCTAAACCATTGGAGGATCATTTTATTGAGATCTATGAAAATCCCAACTTTGAGGGTAAGAAATCCATGTTATCCACAGAGAACCACAATGTGTCGTACTCCATCATGTCTTACCGAGTGGTGGATGGTGTTTGGCTTCTGTATGATGACAAAGATTACAAAGGAAAGAGAATTGTCAGCATAACTGGAGATCAAGTGAAGAATGTTACAGACCTAGGCTTGGGTGGTCCTGTGAAATCCCTGAAGCCTTATCTGACCTATGAGTCACCAATCTAAAGCTAAATGAAATGAAGTCTCTGAGTGAGGTCTGCCTATATTCTTACCTCTTCTTACCTGGTCCTTGACTTTCCCTATATGTACCACTTGCTTCCTGACCCACCATCTCCAGAGCTCCCGAAAATGGCCTTCCCGACCTGATCCATCCAAAAATTTCCTACCTACCCCACTCCAGACCTCCAGAGGGGCCAAAACCCAAAAAGACCTTCCTGACATGCTCCCATCTCCAGAGCCTCAATAAAAGGACCTTCCTGACCTGCACCCATCTCCAGAGAAGGAACATCCTGACCTGCAACCTTCTCCCAAGCCTCCAGAGAATCACCTTTCTGACCTGCTCCCATCTCTAGAGCCTTCAGAGAATGACCTTCCTGGCCTGCTCCCATCTCCAGAGCCTTCAGAGAAGGACCTTCCTTACCTGCTCCCATCTCCAGAGTCTCCAGAAAAGGGGCCTTTCTGACCTACCCATTTTCCGAGAATTACCTCCCCGATACCCCATCCCGAGCCCCCCAGATAAGGACCATCTCCAGAAAAGGACCTTCCTGACCTGCTCCCATCTCCAGAGTCTCAATAGAAGGACTTTCCTGACCTGCTTCCAAATCCGGCCTCAAGAGGGACTTCCTGACTTCACCCTCTTCAGGAAAAGGGCCTCCTGACCTGCACCCATCTCCCCAAAGGGTCCAGAGAAGACCTTCTGACCCGCTCCAAAACTCCAGGCCTTTAGGAGGGCCTTTCTGACCTGCTTCCATCTCCAGAGCCTCAAGAGAAGAACCTTCCTGACCTGCACCCAGCTCCAAAGCCTCCAGAGAATGACCTTTTCCCGACCTTCTCCATTCCAAGGGGCCCCAAGAGAAGGACCTCCCCGACTTGCCCCTCTTTAAGAAGGGCCCCCTGACCTGCACCCATCTTCCAAGCCTCCAGAGAATGACCTTCCTGACCTGCTCCCATCTCCAGAGCCTCAATAGAAGGACCTTCCTGACCTGCTTCCAACTCCAGAGCTTCAAGTGGAGGACCTTCCTGACCTACTCCCATCTCCAAAGCCTCCAGAGAATGACCTTCCTGACCTTCTCCCATCTCCAGAGCCTTCAGAGAAGGACCATCCTTACCTGCTCCCATCTCTAGAGCCTCCAGAGAAGGACTTTCCTGACCTGCTCCATCTCCAGAGCCTCAAGAGAAGAACCTTCCTGACCTGTCCCATCTCCAGAGTCCCTAGAAGGGCCTCCCCGCCATAGGAACACAGGGCTTTCATCAGTCCCTGCCCACACCACGCTGATGCCTAGTCCAATGTGGGGTACAAGTCTCAAAAAAACCATGAGACAGTGATCTCCCCTCAACCCTGAAGACCTGGGTGAAGACTCCAAGTTCTGTGCTTGGGGTTGTCCCTCCTGATTTTGCTTTGTGACCCTGATCCTATAATAAAAGCTTCTGTGGCATCAGATGTTTGTCACTTCTTCTGATGTATCAGATGCGGGGACAGAGGTCACAGGTTCAGGGCTGTCTTAACAGCATTATAACCTACAGCAACGCCAAATGGTGGTCGGACAGTCTCATGTAGGTATATAGCTTTTGAGGGAGATAGGCCCCCGTAGGTATATAGCCCCCCCCGTAGGTAGATATGGCCCCCCGTAGGGATATAGCCTCCTGAGGTAGATATGACCCCTGTAGCTATATAGCCTCCTGTAGGTTTTTATGACCCCCTTTTTATACCTCCCCGTAGGTATATAGTCCTCTGTAGGTAGATATGACCCTTAAAGGGATATAGCCTCCCCGTAGGTTAAGCTTCCGTAGGTAGACAGGGCCCTTTTAGGTATACAGCTTTCCCGTGTTTATATATGGCCCCCCTAGGGATTACATCCTGTAGGTATAATGCCCCGTAGGTAAAGCCCCTGTAGTTAGATATGGGCCCCCGTTGGGATATAGCCTCCTGTGGTAGATTGACCCCTGTAGGATTGCCTCCTGTAGGTAGATATACTCCCTTTGGTATATAGCCTCCTGAGGGATATAGTCCTGTAGGTAGATATTTACCGCTGTAGGTTTTATAGCTCCTGTGGAGATATGACCCCTGTAGGTATATAACCTCCTGTAGGTAATGCTTCCGTGGAATATGGCCCTGTAGTAATATGGGGCCCTGTAGGGGGAAAAGCCCTTGTAGGTAGTTGGTCCCCGTAGGGGAATATAGCCCCGAGGGATTAGCCTCCTGTAGGTATATAGCCTCTTGTAGGTAGATATGGTCCCTGTAGGTTGATATGGGCCCTGTAGGTAGATATGGGCCCTGTAGGATAGCCTCCTGTAGGTAGATATGACGCTTGTAGGTATATAGCCTCCTGTAGGTAGATATGGCCCCTGTAGGTATATAGCCTCCTGTAGGTAGATATGACCCCTGTAGGTATATAGCCACCTGTAGGTAATATGACCCGTAGGTAATAGCCTCCTTAGGTAGATATGACCCTGTGGGTTTTCCTTGTAGGTAATATACTCCTGTAGGTAATAAGCCTCCCTTTGGTAATATGGTCCCTGTAGGTAATATAGCCCCCGAGGTATAGCCCTTGTAGGTAATATGGGCCCTGTAGGTTTATATGGGCCTGTAGGAGAATGGGCCCTGTGGATAGCCTCCTTAGGAAAATAGACGCTTGTAGGTAATACCCCCTGTAGGTGAAATTGGCCCCTGTAGGTTAACCCCCCTGTAGTTAGATATGACCCCTGTAGGTAGATATGGCCCCTGTAGGTATATAGCCTCCTGTAGGTATATAGCCTCCTGTAGGTATATAGCCTCCTGTAGGTAGATATGGTCCCTGTAGGTAGATATGGCCCCTGTAGGTATATAGCCTCTTGTAGGTATATAGCCTCCTGTAGGTAGATATGGTCCTGTAGGTATATAGCCACCTGTAGGTATATAGCCACCTGTAGGGTTTTAGTCTCCGTGGTATATAGCCTCTTTGGTATAAGCTCCCTTTGGTATATAGCCTCCTTTAGGTAGATATGACCCATGTAGGTATATAGCCTCCTGTGAGTATAAACCTCTGGGTAGGATAAGCCTCCGTGGTAATTTTTATCCCGTAGGGAATAGCCCCCTTAGGTAGATATGACCCTTTGGTATATAGCCCTAGTTCCAACTTTTGAAAAAGGGGAAAAGCAGGGATCAAAAATTTCTGGACACACCCATCTTTTTGTGCCACGCCCCTTCAAAAAGCCACACCCACTCCGCCTAATGCATAAGGCTTTGGAGAAACCCGGGGAGATGCCTTATAGCCAGGGAGTAGCCCCCCCTAACCAGGGGTGCCCCCTTTAAAACAGGTAGATGCCCCCCAGTAGCAAGGTAGATCCCCCCCCTTGTTAGCCAGGTAGTCCCCCTTTAGTATCAGGTAGTTGCCCCTTTAGTAGTCAGGTATTGCCCCCTTAGAGCCAAGTATTGCCCCCTTTAATAGTCAGGTATTGCCCCCTTTATGTCAGGTAGTTTTCCCCTTTAGTAGCCAGGTAGTTACCCCCTTTAGTACAAGGTAGTGGGCCCCCTTTTGTGTCAGGGAGTGGCCCCCCTTTATTCAGGTAGTGGCCCCCCTTTTGAACCAGGGAGTTGCCCCCTTTAGTAGCCCGGAGGGAGTTCCCCTTTATAGCCGTAATGCCCCCTTTAGTACCCGGTGGTATTGCCCTTTTAATACCAGGTAGGTAGTTGCCCCCCCTTTTGAAGGAGGGTGCCCTCTTTAGTAGCCCAAAAGGTAGTTGCCCCCTTTTTAGCCAGGTGGTGTGCCCCCCTTTTTAGCCAGCCCGGTAGTTGCCCCTTTAGAGCCAGGGAGGTAGTTTCCCCCGTTAGTAGCCAGTAGTGCCCCCTTTTGTAGCCAGGTAGGTATTGCCCCCCCTTTAGTACCAGGTAGGTAGTCCCCCCTTTAGTAGCCAGGGAGGGATGCCCCCTTAGTAGCCACCAATATTTTCCCCCTTTTGAAACTAGGAGGTAGTTGCCCCCTTTGTGCCACCGGGGGGTGGCCCCTTTAGTAGGGTATGGCCCCCTTTAGAAACCCGGTAGTTGCCCCCTTTTGTAGCCAGGTAGGTGTTGCCCCCATTAGTAGCCCGGGAGTTGCCCCCTTTAGTAGCCAGGTAGGTTTTGCCCCTTTATAGCCAGAGGATTGCCCCCTTTGGAGCCGGTAGGAGGCCCTTTAGTGCCAGCCAGGTAGTTGCCCCCTTTTTAGCCAGGAAAAGCCCCCCCTTTGCTAAAAAAAAAATAATAAATTTCCCCTTATCACCAGGCCCCCTGCCCATCTCCTCAGCGACCAGGGGGGAAAGGAGCAGGGGGCCTCACTTCCCCTGGCCGGACCTTTTTGTACAGCGCGCACTGGCGTCGGAATACGGGGGAGGGGGGGGAGGGGGGCCTCCTCCCCCTCCTCCCTGTACAGGAGACCGAGGGTGGGTGAGCGGCGTGCGGCCGGGTTCACCCGCTTTTAACGGCCCCGGGGGGGCAAAAGTGCGCCCGCGTACTCTTTTGCCGCGGGAATTTAAAGGACCCCCATGCCCAATCCCCAGGGGGGGCGGGGGGGGACCCCAAATACGGGACCCCCCCGCCAAAAACGGGGAGATTGGCATGTATATATAGCCCCGAGGTATATCCCCTTAGGTAGTATGACCCTGTAGGTATATAGCCTCCTGTAGGTATATATTCTCCTGTAGCTATATAGCCTCCTGTAGGTATATAGACTCCTGTAGGTATTAGCCTCCTGCAGGGATTGCCTCCCGAGGGATATTTCTCCTGTAGGATATAGCCCCGAGGGAGTTGACCCTGAGGTAATACTCCTTTAATTTTTTA
>JAODAL010077705.1:0-13175 GCA_025379985.1 Phyllomedusa bahiana | reverse complement strand
CCTTATGTTTTTGAGAATGGACACCACCGGATTTTATGGGAATCATGTTTCTAAATCTGTGAGTATTTGTGTTTTTTTAAAGGCAGAGTTTTTTCTCAGAAAAAAAATAAATTTTCTTTCTGATCCCCATTGCCAAAGGGGGTGAGGCTCCCATTCTCCCCTTACCACAAACCCATAGTTATCAGCTACATTTTCTTGTAAGATTTTTCAGTGCCCTTGACAAATCACTCTGAGATAAAGAATACCACTTGTCAGTGAATGTGATTAGTCAGTATCTCCACCCTGCAAAAAATTTTTGCCATGGCTTGTGCCAAAAAGCTTTTAGTGATTATGGCCAAAATATTAGGATCATTCAGACACGTCCATATCCCCGTGAGTCCTTTAATATCTTGCATTTAGCATCACTAGTCCTAAGTGCTGTTTTACAGGTTTTTCTGCTCGAAGCTTTTCACATATATAATTCAAAAGGAAAATGAAATTGCTGGTTTAATTGTTTAGATATGAAGTTCTTATGTCTCTTTTTTGGATATCTGTACAAAAAAAGGGGACAACCAAATCCCAGGACATCTGTCAAATAAAAAGCCAGAAAACATGTCCCTGAATTAAAAAATAAAATGGAAACAGAACTGAAGTGATAATATGGATGAGACAACCCCTTTAACCCCTTTAAGGGGGACCCACCTGTTTTGCCCTTCCGACCCGCCCTATTTTTGAAATCTGAATGTGTCAATTTATGTGAAAATAACTTTTTGACATTTATTTTCCCAAGTGATTCAGAGTTGTTTTCTCGGACACTTTGTCTTTAATTTTGTAAGAAATTTTTACCCATCAATCTTGTTTTTTTTGTAAAAAAATTTATAAAATTTCATGAAAATTTGGAAAAATTAAAGGGTTTTTAAAGTTGCAAAATTTCTGCGTGCAAGAAAGATAATTATTCCCCCCAAAATTTTTAAAAAAGATCTACCTTGCCACATGGTTGGCATCATTTTTTAATTTCTTTTTTTTTTTTTTACGACTTAGAGGGTTAAAAATTTTTGAGAATTTCTCACAATTTCAAAAAATTTTTGCAATTAATTTTTTTAGGGACCACTCAGTTCTGAGGGCTTTGGGGCCTGCTTTAGATCCCCCCATAATAATGCCATCTAAGAAAAAGACCCCTTTAAATGTTTTTTACAACACTATTTGGAAGTTTGATAACCCTTTGTTTTCACAAAAAAAAATTGAAAAGGGGAGGTGAAATTTAAAAATTTCATTTTTTTTTGAAGATTTTCAATATTTACCCATTATTACTGGAATACGGAAAATGTATGGAAAAAAGGGGCAACTTATATAAATTCCCCGGTCTCCCGTTTTTAGGTTCCCCCTGGGGGGGCCCCCTAGGCAGTTTTTGGCTCACCCATAGCCCCAGAATGGAGGAGCCCCTAGGGGTCTGGGTCTCATTTTAATGATTTTATTTAGGCCCATTTGGGTTTGGGGACCCCCTAGGTGCTAAAACTTAAAAAAACCCCCCTAAATAGCCCAAATATTAAAAAAGTCCCCCCTTAAGGAATATATCCAGGGGTGCATTGAGTAATGACCCCACGGGTGATTCACACATTTTTTTGCATAAGGCTGTAAAAAAGTAAAAAAAATTTTTTTTTCCAAAAACTGCAATTTTAGTTAAAATTTTTCATTATACAAAAATCCTGGAAAAAAAAACCCTAAAACTTGTTAAAGAAATTTTCTTCCAAGTTCGAAAATACCCTACATGTGGGTGTAAATGCTTTTGGGCGCATGGGGGGGTTTATAAGGGGGGGGAGCGCTTTTTTGGCTTTTGAACGAGTTTTTGGGGGCCATGCGCATTTGCAAAGCCCCAAAGTAGCAGAACAGGCAAAACCCTTCCGAAGTCCCCCCCATTTGGGATTCAAACCCACAGGGATCTCATCTGGGGTGTATTTGCATTTTAGGCACACGGTGTTCCATAGTTTTTTTTTGCATTGGGCAAGAAATGGGGGGAAAAAAAAAGCAGTTCAGTCATTGTTTTTTGAGTTCCAATTTTACAGCTTTCGCCGTGCATGTAAATGTGTGATAATTTTACTAGGGGGGTGGGTTTCAATTACAATGATATAGATTTTATATGTTTTTTCTGTTTTATTACTTTTACACAGTAAAAATCGTCTATAAAAATTGCTTTTTTTTATGTTGTCCTTTCTACAGCCAAAACTTTTTTATTTTGCTGGGTGAGAGCTGTGTATGGGCTTGTTTTTTGGGGATGTTTTGAAGTTTTTATTTGGTACCATTATGTGGTCATAGCTGCTTTGTTCACTTTTTATTTAAGGTTTTTTTGAGTTTTTTGAACAAAATACAGCAATCTTGGGAGTGGTTTTTTTTTTTTATTTTTTATACGGTCCCTGTTTTGGTATTTATGACATGGTGCTTTACTCAGCGGGAAAAAAGATTAACCGTCCCAATTTGTATATTTTTTTATGTTTTACTGCTTTTATACAAAAAAAAAACACTTTTATTCAAACGGAAAATACGTTTTTGCATCACCCTAGTTGAGAGCCTACTTTTAAAATTTTTTTGTGTTGGAGCTGTGTAGGGACTTTTTTTTTTCCCGGGGGGGATTGCTTTTTATTAGTATTTTTTGGGGGGACAAGGCTTTTTGTTGCTTTTAAACCATTTTTTGGAGGGCCCAGGGGGGAAAAAAATATGCAAACCCCAGTATGTTTTTATTTTTATTTTTAACAGGGTCCCGTGCAGTATCCGTGATAAGTTGCTTTACTCTTTGGGTCGCTATGTTTTTGGCGATACCCATTTATAAAATTTTTTTTTTTTTAAAACACTTTTTAAAAAAAAGAAAGTGTTTTTTTGTGTGTAAAAACAATATTTATGCATCGCTTTTTCTGAGAGCTATCATTTTTTAATTTTTTCGTATACAGAGCTGTATAAGGGTTTTTTTTTTCGGGATGAAATGACATTTTAATTGGTAAAACTTGGGTTTATAAGGTTTTTGATGCTTTTTTTCCCTTTTTTGTGTGCGGGATGAACATAAAACTTAATTCTGTGATTGTTTTTTTTTTTTTTTTTTTACGGCGTTCACCATACGGTTTTTAACTGACAGATTTATGGAAGGTCATTACGCAGCGGCGTTTAAAATATGGGTACTTTATTTATTTTTTATCTTTTTTGGGGGGGGGTAGTATTTTTATTTTATTTTTGGGGGTTTGTGTTTTACTTTTTTTTCACTTTTTTTTTTCTTTTTTTTTTACTTTTTCACTTTTATTTTACTTTTCCCCTAGGGGTTTGAATGAGAGATCTTTAGATCTTCATTCAAAAGGTAGTGTTAGTTGTTGCTATGACTGGTTTCCCAGACAACTGTCATCACGATGCCGGGGGCTGCCCACAGGGGACGGCCCGGGCCGGGGACGAACAGGGCAACCCCCGGGAAAGGATTTCTGCTTTCCGTGGGTCTGTAAGGAGGCAGGAGCCGCACGGATCGCCCGACCGTGGGTGCTGCCCCGACAAGACCAGAGGGGCATCTCCCCTGTGTCTCTTTAGTTATTGCGACCGGATTGGCGATAAATTACGGGGGGTTAACCGCCCCCCCCCCCCCCCCGGAGCGTGGGGTCGGGGGGCCCATGGTCGGGATGTCAGCTGTAATATACAGTGACACCCCGCGCCGATCGCGCAAAATCTGCTTTAAATTCGCGCGATCTCAGGACGTACCCTACTCCGGTGCGTTAACCCCCAACGACCCGGAGTATGGATACCCCAAAGGGCGTTTTTAAAGGGGGTTAATAGTTTATTTGTATCAATAAAAATGCAAAAGGAATAAACGAAGTAGACATTACAACCAAGTTACTATTAGGTGTAACCACATTTTGCCTTCATAACAGCATCAGTTCTTCTAGATACACTGACACAGTTCTTGAAGGAAATAGACAGGGGGGTTGTTCCAAAATCTTGGAGAAAAACCCAAGCTTTTTGGTGGGTTCTTGCTCAGTTATTCTGTCATTCAATAATTCAGACAGACGCATGGTGTTGAGATCAAGGCTTGTGGAGGGCCCTATCATTCTTCAGGATCCCTTTTTCTTCTTTTTCCCCGGGGATAGATATTGATGTTGTTTGGTGTCTATTTGGTTATTGTTTTTAGCGAATACATTTTTAGTCAAAATTAAATACCTTCCTATGGTAAATGTTGATTGTCAGCGGGGTTTTATTTTTTTCCCACCCTTTCCAGTACTGACGTTTAGCATTGATGCGCTGGGATGATTTCTAAGAATTGCAGAAATTTGCCCCTGTATAAATTTTAGAATGACATTTAGTAGAGACACCATTAGCGCTTTGAAATATATTACCCTGGGGCTTCCCTTAATCAGCTGAGAGCATGGGGAACCACAATCAAAAAAAGAATTTTTTTAAAAAATTTTTGAAAACCTAAAGACATTGTGCCCTTAAAAACATCAGGAGCACACCACATTTCACATTCCCCTCTTTAATGTAGTAGAAAGACTTGTCTAGCTTGTAACACAAAGTCTCCAATGTCACAAGGGGTTTGTGACAACCTCCCCGCCCGTCAAAACTGTTTGTTCAGCTTTCATGGGGCAGGCACAACATGGAACATATAAAGAAATATCCTTGTACAAAAAACAGAAACATCATGGACCTTTATTATATGGCAAAAAAAATATTTATGTCATAATAAAAAATTTTACTATTAAAATGTGGTACATGTGGCTGAAAACGACAGTGCTCCCCAAGCCTGGACCCACTGATTTAAAATGTACCCTCAGTGAAAACTTTTTCATTAACGTACGTTTTAAAAAGGGGTGTGTAATCGAAATTCTAGCACCCCTTTTAGAAGTCTTTTTTTTTGTAAACTTTTTTTTTTTTTTTTTTTTTAATGTGGTCTTTGTAAAAATTTTTCCCTATCACTCCCAAAATTTTTTAAAAAGCTGAGGGATGTTACTGATTTTATTGGGCGATCAGTATGCGCCGCCAAAATTGGTGGGCTGGGAGCTCGCGTAATCAGGGGAAGGGGGTGGGGCGGTAGCCCATCGGCCCCCTATACATGCATTAAAGCAGACAGTCGTTTCTCCCCCCCGGGATTTTCAATACGATCATATTTTACGAAGGGGGGGGGGGAGAGGGGCGTAACCATAGTTCTGAGAGAGCATGGATT
The DNA here is from genome assembly GCA_025379985.1 of Phyllomedusa bahiana. NCBI lineage: Eukaryota > Metazoa > Chordata > Amphibia > Anura > Hylidae > Phyllomedusa > Phyllomedusa bahiana. The sequence goes on along the minus strand of JAODAL010077705.1, from coordinate 8,011 downwards.
TCCAATTTTGGGGGCCCTTTCCCCCCATTAAACGCAGTACGCCCCGAATACGCGGGAAATGCCCCCCAAAATACCGGGTTTAACATTTAGGGCCTCCAGTTTTTACTTTTGGCCCCCTAGGCCAAATATTAGTCTGACACTTCTGTTCTTAGAGAAACTTTCCAGCAGTTTTTTCATTTGAGCAAGGGGATTACAGTGAAAGGTGACACGAATGTGTTAGTAAAAAGGTCTACCTTTCAAATAAGAATGGTCACAGCCCCCCCCCCCTGCACACTGACTTTTTCCCGGTCAGGGGCCCTAGAAAATTCCTATTGAAGTCAATGGGACTGCTCTTTTTTCAAAGGCCCCATGTCCGGGGAAGCTGCTCCCCCGGAAACCATTCAAAAAATCTTTTTTAAAAGTAGCTCAGGAAAGAGGGCCCCCCCCATAATCCTAGACAAAAAAAACAAAATAAAATATTTGAATCAAAAAATGAAACGGTGAGACAAAAAGAAAAAGTATCATGTCTTGTTTTAACTGGTAAAAAACAGCAACAGATTCCCTTAAGACTTTTTAAGGTTCTCAGGGTTTTTTTTTTTTACAATTCTCCAAAAATGGTACACCCCCTCCCCTCACATGTTTTTAAAATATTTATTATTTTGGTTTCATGGGGGAAAACCCGAAAATTGAAACTTTAATACAAAAGTAAATTAGTCATGTAAGCTTGATAACGTGTTTAAAATTGTGTGCCCTCAAAATAACTCAACACACAGTGGTAAGTACACCCCCAAGTGCAAACGGGGCAAATTGTGCCCCAAAATTCAATATTTTGTTTGGGCCCCCATTATTTTTCCGCACTGCCCTTTCTTCTTGGGATGGAGTTTACTAGGCTTCACAGGTTTTCGCTACTGAATTTCCCTTTCCTTTGTCTCCCCTGATGACTCATGTTGCTGGTGGATTTAAAATTGTCTCCCCACCTTCCATTTGAGGGTGCCCCACAGATGCTCAATGGGTTTAGGTCTAGAAGGGGCATGCTTGGGCCAGTCCAGCACCTTTACCCTCATTTTTCTTGCAAGGCGTGGTTTTCTTTGGGGGTGTGTTTGAGGTTTTTTCACATTTGAAAATTGCCCTGTCCAGTTTCCAAGGGAGGGGGGTCCCTTTTGCTTTAGTATGTCATAGTACATATTGGCTTTATGGTTCCCCCAAAGAAATGTAGCTCCACAGCGGCAGCACTCATCCCCAAAACCTGACATCTCACCCCCATCTTTTTTCCTGCAGGCACTGTCTTGTCTCCTCACTTGATTGCCACCAACACACTTGACGTTTGAACAAATAATTTACCTTGGTCCTCAGAGACAGGACTGGTTCCGTAATCCATGTCCTTAGTCGTTGTTTCAGAAAACTGTTTACAAGCTTCTGTGCATCTCTTTAGAAGGGTTCCCTTTGGGATGACAGCCATGCAGACCAATATAATGCAGTGTGCGGCAGGCTGACCCCTCACCCCATTAAGCTGCAATGCTGGAGCAATTATTGTCTATTTGAAAAAACAATCTCTGGTTAGACGCGGATGCACTAAACCCCTTTGGTTGACCATGCAAGGATGTTCTGGTGTAACCTGTCTTTGGGAAATCGCTGTAGGTCTTGGGCCCTCGGGGCTGCAGCTCAGTTTTAGGGTTTTGTCAGTCTTTTTTTGCCTAGGCTCTTTATGTTGAGAACAATTTTTTTTTTCAATCCTCAGCTGAGGGCCCGTTGAGCTTCTAGTGACCGTTAAGTAAGAGTGTAAAACCCAAATTTAAACCCCTGCCCCCCATTAAAACCGACACCTTGTAACTGTAATGAGTCAGCACCCTGGAGGGGAAAATTTTAAATGGGCACAATTAGTCCTTTTCACTTTAGGGGTACTCGTTTTGTTGCCAGTGGTTTACACATTTATGGCGTATGTTTAGTTATTTTGAGGGCACACCAAAATTTATATGTTATTCAAACTGTACTCTGATACTTTACATTGTATCAAGTGTCATATTCTCAGTGTTGTCAATAAAAAATTAATACAAAAATTTCAAAAAATTTTGAGGGGGTGTACTTATTTTTGTGAGATACCGTAAAAAATTTTGTATTTAAAAGGGTGCTGTAGGTGTGGAATATTAAAGCTATTTTTAAGAGCCTGTCAATAGATTTGCCCCCTGTGCTGAGGAAGAACAAGCTAGTGACAACCTGCTTTTCCCCCGCTGTGCCCCTTATTCTTAAGATGCTGTGGTTTTGTGTATTTAATGCTCAAATTTTTGCATTTTCGCCGAAGAGTCATTCGAAGAGCTTCAAAGAGAGTTTTTTTTTAAACCCCCCCCCCTGAGGGTGCCCCCCCCCCTCAACTACAAACTTTACTTTGAAAAAAGGAAAACATGTGAATAATGTCAGGGGGGGGGGATACCTTTGGGGGGTGGAGCTAACACCTGCTCTGAATAAGATTTTTTAGGGGGGAAATCTCTAAAGCTGTGGTTTACGAATAAGGGACACAGTGCTGGAAAAGCAGGTTGAACTAGCTCGTGCTGTCCCCAGCAAGGGGGGCATAACCTACGTGAAGGTTTTCCTTTAAGTATTAATCGGTGATTACCCCAAACTTCCTTTTTTTGATTGGCATAAGAGATTACTGTTTTAAACACTGAGCAGGATGTCCAGTGGGGCTTTTAAGCTCCAAAAAAAAAGTTATACGGAAATTTTCTAATGAACTTATGTATCAAAATGTCAGAATACTTTCTTATAACATGCTGCCGCAGAATGGACTGTATTTTGAATGTGACATGATCACTTTAAGGCTCACAGTTTCTATTGGGAACCAAAAAGGGTCAGTATCCAACTTTTTTTTTAAAGACCTTGTAGAGGCTTATTAGTAGAACCGTTATTTTTGAGTGATAAAAACTCGTAGGTAATCAACACAAAGGAAAAATAAATATTAAAGGGGGCAAGGGAAGTTGAAGGCTGGGGCGAAGGAATGGCAATGAATTTAATATGGATAAATGAAAGGGTTATGAATTGACCCAAAGGGGAAATAAAATACATGATTTTGGGAAATTAAAACTACTGAAAAAGACTTATGGATATTGTTAGACGTGTTTAAATTTTTGTGCCCAAGCCAGGGCTGGCTTTTTGGGACAAATAAATGTATGGTTGATTAAAGGAGACTAGATTTTCTGAAAAAAACATAGTTTGCCTGTCTACAAATCATGGTGAGGCCACATGGGAAAATGTATACGTTTTTTTGGGAGCAGAGAATAAGAAGAGCAAGCTCAGCTGGAGCAGGTGCGAAGGAGGGGAACCCAAATTTGGTTTTAAGGGTGGGTGGCTTGCCTAAATGGCTTTCAAACTTCATTGGCTTTTGGAAAAAAAATTTGGGTTAGGGACCATTAATTACTTTTTAAATTCACAAGGATATGGGAAAGGAGCTGAGAAGCTTAGCGCCCTCTTTTGGGTGTCAAAATCTCAATTTTCTTTTGACCCACTGGGTCTTTGGAAAGAAGAAGGGGTTTTTGCCACCCGCATCATCATCTGCAGCAGGCTGTTTCGGGGGTTTTTTGCCCCCCCATCATAAAGGGAGGGAGGCGATGTGACTTGGTGATGGGAGGGAATGGTAGCAGAAAGGGGAAATCTCTCCTTAGAGAGGTGCCTTAGGGTGTGGGGATTCGAAATTGCCTTTTTGCACTCCCAAAAGCATTGCATTCACAAGGCATTAGGGGAAAGGGACTGAGAAGCTCTGCGCCCTCTTTTGGATGTAACAAATCCTAAATTTTGCTTTTACCCACTGGATTTTTGGAAAGGGCAAAAAAGGATTTTTCCCAACCCAGCATCACTCATCTGTTACAAAATGCATGTTTTTTTTACATTGGGCCCTGTAAAAATGACAAAAGGGAATTTCTAATCGATATGAAAAAAGGTGTAAACATTATAGCAGAGATTCTTTCCAGGAAGAACAATGAGTCTATGAACTCGCTCCCCACAAGGGGTTGTTTGGTGCGTTTATTAAAAAGCTTTTAAAAGGTTTTAGAGGCCTTTCTTGAAAAAAAACATTGGGGTTATGGGCACTGTTCTGGAGATAGCATGCTGTCAGGGAGTTGATTCTCTTTACGGGCAATTGACATTCCCCTTTATAGGTTTTCCCTTCCCTTGGATTAACATTTAAGGTTATGGGTTTGGACCCATGGACCTGTGTCTTTTCCCAATTATGTACATTTTATTTGTTTTTCCAAATAGTTTCAAAAGGTCCCCAATAAATAATAAAATAAAAATCCAATATGAAGAGATATTGAGTAGCTCTCACCCCTTTGAGACCTTAGGTTTTTTCTAGGTATTTCATGATCCCCAGTCATTTGAAGTGGTGCAGTGTAGGCTTTATATTCACTGCAGTGGCTGCGATGAAAAAGGGGACATTCACCTCCTATCTGACAAAAACAGATATTAGGAGATACAGTGCCTTGCAAAAGTATTCAGCCCCCTTGCAAAAGTATTCAGCCCCCTTGAACTTTTCAACCTTTTGCCACATTTCAGGCTTCAAACATAAAGTATAAAAAAAATAAATTTTTTTTTGTGAAGAATCAACAACAAGTGGGACACAATGTGAAGTGGAACGAAATTTTTGGATATTTTAAACTTTTGTAAAAAAAAAAAAAAACGGAAAAGTGGGGGGGGCAAAATTATTGGGCCCCTTTAATTTCAGTGCAGCAAACTCACTCCAGAAGTTCAGTGAGGATCTCTGAATGATCCAATTTTTGTCCTACATGACTGATGATGATAAATATAATCCCCCTGTGTGTAATCAAGTCTCCGTATAAATGCACCTGCTCTGTGATAGTCTCGGGGTTTCTGTTTAAAGCGCAGAGGGCATCATGAAGACCAAGGAACACCCCAGGTAGGTCCGTGATGCTGTGGTGGAGAAGTTTTAAGCTGGATTGGATACAAAAAGATTTCCAAAACTTAAAACACCCCAAGGAGCACGGGTGAAGCGATTAAATTGTAATGAAGGAGTGTCAGACCACTGAAAAATCTCCCAAAGACGGGCATCCCTCTAAACTTTCACTCAAACAAGGAAAAGGGACTGATCAGAGATGCAGCCAAGAGGCCCATGGAAACACTCTGGATGAACTCCCGAGATCTAAAAAGCTGAGGTGGAGAGGTCGTCCAAGGACAAAATCAGTCGTACACTGCCAAAAATTTGGTTTAGGGAAGAGGGGAGAAGAACCATTTTAAAAGTTTCCCATAAAAAAGTTCTTTTAAAGTTTCCCAAAGCCGCCTGGGAGACACCAAACGTGGAAGAAGGGGCTCTGGTAGATAAAACCAAAACCCAACTTTTTGGTCACAATGCAAAACGATATGTTTGGCGTAAAAGCAACACAGCTCATCACCTGAACACACCATCCCCCCTGTCACACATGGTGGTGGCAGCATCATGGTTTGGGCTTTTCCTTTAGCAGGGACAGGGAAGATGGTAAAATTGATGGAAGATGGATGGAGCCAAATACAGGACCATTCTGGAAGAAAACCTGTTGGAGTCGCAAAAGACCTAGACTGGGACGAGATTTATCTTCCAACAAGACAATGATCCCAAAATAAAGCAAAATCTACAATGGAAGGTTCCCCAAAAACGTATCCAGGTTTTAGAATGGCCAAGTCACAGTCCAGAGCTGAATCCAATCGAGAATCTGTGGAAAGAGCTGAAAACTGCTGTTCACAAACATTCTCCATCCAAACTCAACTGAGCTCCAGCTGTTCACAAAACGTCTCCATCCAACCTCACTGAGCTCCAGCTGTTTCACAAACGCTCTCCATCCAACCTCATGAGCTCCAGCTGTTCACAAACGCTCTCCATCCAACCTCACTGAGTCCAGCTGTTTCACTAACGCTCTCCATCCCCAAAACCCCACTGAGCTCCAAACTGTTCAGAAACGCTCTCCATCCAACCTCACTGAGCCCCAGCTGTTCACAAACATCTCCCCCAACCCTCACTCAGCTCCAGCTGTTCACAAAACGCTTCCATCCAACCTCACTGACTCCAGCTGTGGCCAAGGAAGAATGGGCAAGAATTTCAGTTCTCGATGTGCAAAACTGATAGAGACATACCCAAGCGACTTGCAGCTGTAATCGCAGCAGAAGGTGGCGCTACAAAGTTTTAAAACTTAAGGGGGCCTAATAATATTGCACGCCCGACTTTTAGGTTTTATTTTTTACAAAAGTTTAAAATATCCAATAAATTTCGTTCCACTTACAATTGTTTTCCCAATTGTTGTTGATTTTTCCCAAAAAAATTTAAATTTTTTATATCTTTATGTTTGAAGCCTGAAATGTGGCAAAAGGTTGAAAAGTTCAAGGGGGCCGAATACCATCGCAAGGGTTTTTATAACTAAATACAGGGGAAAAATAGAGAGGAAGAACCAGCTCACCTGTGGATTCAGAGGTCTTCGAGGAGCAACGGTGGTAAGGCAGAAAAATCCCAAATCACAGTGAAAAGCAAACGCACAAAAGTGCCATACGGCTTCACAACGAAAGAGAAAAATCCAAGACGACGGGGATAAGATAAAATCCAGAAGAAACTTTATTCACATGCTATTTTAAAAAAAATTAATTAATATTTTCCAAATGTCCCTCGAACGGGATACAAAAAGGGATTGTTGTTTTTTTGGGGGATGGAAACCACAGCAAAAGATATTAAAGATGCAATACAGGGGACCTATATACCTAAAGGGGTTCTACCAATGAGCCCCCTGTGTCTCCCCTACGGGGATCTATATCCCTTCCTAAAAAGGGGGTTCCCTATTTCCCTCCCCAAATTTTGGGGGGGGGTTTCCTACCTACATATTGGGGGGTTTACTTACCTTTTTTAGCAGCAAAGAAAACTAAAACTCGGTGCAAAAACCCTAAGCCCCATTGTTTTTGGACACTTTTACTTTTTGGGGGCCCAAAAGGACGGTGTATGGATAAGGATTTTTAAACAGAGGGGGAAAATTTGGTAGGCAAGTGTGGAAAAGTGAGTCGGGTTTGGGCCCTAGACTTTTTGTCTGACACTAAAGTTGGGTTTTTCCTTTGAGAACCTTGTGATGAATAAAAAATGTACAAAAGGAAAATATGAGCTCAGGTTTTTGTTCACTTTTATATGTTGAAAAAATTACATCTTTTTAGATTGCAGGAAAGCTTTTCTGGTATTAAACACGTACGTTAGCAGAAAAAACAATAGTGAGCAGAAAGGAGTGTGGTGTGACAGATGAGGAAATGATGGGTGCGGTACTGGGAGCGGAGAATGGTGAGTTATAGAACTGCACTCAACAAGCCTGTTATAGTGATACAATGCCAAGATAGTTACAGCTTCCAATAAATTCTGCACTAGCTTCTAAAATGCAGTTGGCTCCCCACAGTGGTGACTGCAGACAACCAGCATTATATTATGAACCTGACTGGAGGGAGGACTTGAAGCTCTATGGCTATGTCCACACTGCCCTGATTACGATGTATCCCGCCGCTTTTTTGTTTTTTAAAAGCGGGAGATACGATGTCAGTGTGGTGCCCATGACGGCAAAAAGAAAAGACGAGTTTTTTCGTCTACCACAGCTCATCTTTTCTTTTTTGCCCCCCCTCTTTGGCAGGGGCGTATTTCAACATGTTTTATAATACGCCGGTGTTCTGCTTTTTGAGTCTTCCCCTACAATGTTTGTATGGGGGACGTGGGGGGAAAAAGAACGGCCGCGGCTTTTTCACAAACGTGCAAAAACCCCGGGCCCGCATCGAGAGAGAACGGCCCCTTTTTGGGCCTTTTTTCTCTGATAGTGTAAATAGCCTATGTCAGAAGCTTTCAGTTCTGACCACTTTAATGATGTGGTGAAGTTATGGCAGACATTAACTTTAGGATAAAAAAAAAACAAGAAAAGGCTCTGTCTAGAGGTTTTCTGTGGGACGCCATAAGTTCCGTGTAGACCTCTAAGTAGAACTTTGATATTATTTAGTAAAAGATTATACATCTTGGAAAGAAATGGATGTGAATTTTTCCAAAAAA
>JAODAL010077704.1:0-13175 GCA_025379985.1 Phyllomedusa bahiana | reverse complement strand
TTTAAAAAACCCGTTTTACCATGCGCGCAGGGTTTGGGTTGGGACCCCTGTTCCCCCTTTTTACCCCCCAAGCCATTCATCCATGTGACTTCTAATAGTGACGCATCCCGACAATCACAAGTAGTGGTCATAATAATGTGACTCGACTGTGTACGGTGTTCAGTGGTGAGACATAGAGTATCAAGGGCCCATACACTATTCCTGCTCTACTGTTTGTGTCAGCCCTTGCCTAGAAGTGTCTGTATGAGAACCACCTCCGGTTATTTCACACAGTAGGCCTCATTTATCAATACTGTCTGATAGTAAAACTGTTTTTGTTTCCCATACTAACCAGTCAGAGCTCGGCTTCCTTTTTTCCAGTGCAGTATCAGAAATGAGAGCTGAGCTCTGAATGTTTGGTACAAGTAATAAAAACAGTCTTACTATTAGACAGTTTGATAAATGATGCCCATTAATGACTGAATGAAAGGCTATGCCGCAGTTTCGCCAGCATGCCCTGAAACCAATCTTCATTGTAATATCCGCCCGCTGTGGAAACTTACTGTAAGTTACAAAAAAGCTAAACCAAATTGCATAAAAACATCCTGGCTTTCTCATGAATTACTATTGGGTATTGAAAGTACAGTTGTGCAATACTTTCGGTGAATATTGCAACAGTTGGCAGAACTTGTGGTTCCCAAATAACGCTACTTGTGTACGCATAGACTAAGGTGCTATGCCATGTCATAGGGAGGTTAATAACTACCTGTATCATTCAATTAAAAATGGGTTACTTATGTATCTGAATGGCACTGTGTCCTGTAATATTATATTCAGAGGAAATCTGGTAACATTTTGTTTTGCAGGAAATATAACTGCTAGTCACACAGTTCATTTAGTGGTCCAGTGTTGTATTGAGATAACGGAAGTAAATCAAGATATGGCTATAGCATTAATTTCTATGTGGGATATTGTTATCACTTTGAATTCCAGGATTTTATGTATTGGAATATAATTAGAGATCGGCGAATTTCTCAAAAATTCGGTTCGGTCACTTCGCCGAATTTCCCAACAAAAATAAATTTGGTCCGAATTACTTCGGGACGAATCACATTAAAAAACAGCTATTTCCAGGCTGCACAGAGCCTGCAGGGTGCTGTAGAACGTTGTGCCATGCTTAAATATGCAGAGGGAGCTTGGTTGGTCTTCATACAATGTTGTGTTTTAGTATGACACGCACATGACTGCCGCCGCTCTTAGAATCGCTTCACTATAAAATTCCCTGGGCACTTAAGAGGGAAAAACTGACCAAAAAAATGAAGCGGGAATGTTAGCTGATAAAGTCATGGCAGCGACAGCTGGAAAAAAAACAAGCTGAGGGCTCAGGTGGCAACATCAGTGACAGAGTGTGGAGGTGACGGCGGCAGCCACAGCAGCAGCATGAGATCAGACAGTGGCACAATGACATTCTGGAGGTGGCAAAACAGTAGTAGGCCAAAGAGTGGCAAATGACAGAGAGCGGAGGTCACGGCAGCAGCAGCATGAGGTCAGACAGTGGCACAATGACATTCTGGAGGTGGCAAAACAGTAGTAGGCCACAGAGTGGCACAATGACAGAGAGTGGAGGTGACGGTGGCAGCAGCATGAGGTCAGACAGTGGCACAATGACATTCTGGAGGTGGCAAAAACTGGAGTAGGCCACAGAGTGGCACAATGACAGAGTGGAGGTGACGGCGGCAGCAGCATGAGGTCAGACAGTGGCACAATGACATTCTGGAGGTGGCAAAAACTGGAGTAGGCCACAGAGTGGCACAATGACACAGTGTGGAGGTAACGGCAACAGCAGCATGAGGTCAGACAGTGGCACAATGACATTCTGGAGGTGGCAAACGGTAGTAGGCCACAGAGTGTCACAATGACAGAGTGGAGGTGACGGTGGCAGCAGCATGAGGTCACACAGTGGCACAATGACATTCTGGAGGTGGCAAAAACTAGAGTAGGCCACAGAGTGGCACAATGACAGAGAGTGGAGGTGACGGCGGCAGCAGCATGAGGTCAGACAGTGGCACAATGACATTCTGGAGGTGGCAAAACAGTAGTAGGCCACAGAGTGGCACAATGACACAGTGTGTAGGTTACGGCAGCAGCCACAGCAGCAGCATGAGGTCAGACAGTGGCACAATGACATTCTGGAGGTGGCAACAACTGGAGTAGGCCACAGAGTGGCACAATGACAGAGAGTGGAAGTGACTGCAGCAACAGTATGAGGTCAGAGAGTAGCACAATGACATTCTGGAGGTGGCAAAACAGGAGTAGGCCACAGAGTGGCACATTGACACAGTGTGTAGGTTTAGGCAGCAGCCACAGCAGCAGCATGAGGTCAGACAATGGCACAATGACATTCTGGAGGTGGCAAAAACTGGAGTAGGCCACAGAGTGGCACAATAACAGAGAGTGGAGGTGACGGTGGCAGCAGCATGAGGTCAGACAGTGGCACAATGACATTCTGGAGGTGGCAAAAACAGGAGTAGGCCACAGAGTGGCACAATGACACAGTGTGTAGGTCACGGCAGCAGCCACAGCAGCAGCATGAGGTCAGACAGTGGCACTAGGACATTCTGGAGGTGGCAAAAACTGGAGTAGCCACAGAGTGGCACAATGACAGAGAGTGGAGGTGACGGCGGCGGAGCAACAGCATGAGGTCAGAGAGTGGGCACAATGACACAGTGTGGATGTCACGGCACCAGCAACAGCAGTATGAGGTCAGAGAGTGGCACAATGACAGATGTGAAGGTGGGTGGCAATTACCAGTCACTGGTAAAGATGGTTGGTGGAGATGGAGAAACTGTCAGCAGATGTGTGGCATCAGGCGGGTGGCGACATCAGAATAGTGGCTGAGGCAGGTAGTTTGAACCCAGACTCATTTCTCACAGTTTGGGTGAGGCGTCATGGCTGATGTAGTCTGACGCCTAAGGCATTGGTGTGTGGAAATCCTGGCCGATCCACGCCTGATTCATCTTGACAAAGGTCAGTCGTTCCACATTTCCCGTGGACAAGTGGGTTCTCCTTGGGGTAATGATGGCCCCCGCCGCACTGAACACCTGCTCTGATGCCACACTACTGGCCGGGCAGGACAGCTTCTCCACTGCAAACTCGGCAAGTTGCGGCCCACATCCAGTTTGGCTGCCCAGTAGTCCAGCGGATCTTCTAACTGGGGTGGCAGAGTGCTGTCCAAGTAGGCCACCACTTGTTGGTTCAGGGTCTGCTCCAGGTCCTGCTGCTGCTGCTGGCGACTGCCCTCCTCACTAGGCGGGTGAAGGAAGCTGCTCATCAGTGACTCCAGACTTAGGTTTGCTGCTGATGGAGCTGGTACTGCTTCCTACCCCCCCACCTTCCTCCAGCAGCCGCGGCAGTAGTATGTGAGCGCTGAAGAACCCCCGGTCAGACCTGTTAGAGGAGGGACGATGCGCACATAGGCAGCGGCCAACTGACTACGGAGGATTTCCCTATAGTATTTGAGTTTGTCCTCCTCTCAATAGCTGGGAAAAAGGCTCCCATTTTGGACCGGTAGCGAGGGTCCAATAGGGTGGAGAGCCAAAAGTCATCCCTCTGCCGGATGCTGACTATTCGGCTGTCACTAGCCAGGCAAATCTCCATCTCCACTGTATACTGCCACGGTGCTTGCGGGTCATCTGCCTCGTCTTCCTCATCTCCATCTACCTCCTCCAGCTGCTCCTGCTCCTCCTCTCTTGTCACCTGGGTAGAAAATCCATTCATTTCACTTGCATTACCAGCGGCGCGTATAGCAGCGCCGCTGATAATTCACATGTCAATTATCTCCCCGCCCGGCGGATTCGCCGAGCAGGGAGAGGAGACGTAATCCATAGTTCTCTATGAGAACTGTGGATTACCATAGTTACTAGGACGTATTCAGCCCGTAATTTGCGTACTCCGGCGCGTAATTACGGACTGAAATACGTTCAGTTAAGCCGTGTGATCATAGCCTAAGGGTGCTTTCACACAGTGCAGTTTTAATTGTGCTCCAATTAAACTGCCTTTATTACCAGCAAGCTTGTTTCAGTTGTCTAAACTGTTTGGAAAGTGAGCGATCAATTAGTGTGTTTACAACCCACAAGACTTCAAACACAGTCATTGATTACTTACTTGAAACACGTTTCCGAACAATTTAGACAACTGAAAGAAGCTTGCTGGTAATAAAGGCAGTTTAATTGGAGCGCAGTTAAAACTGCACCAAAACTGCGCTGTATAAAAACACCCTAAATGCAGAAGTTTTTGCAGTTTGCTGGTCTGGAGCATTCAGGCATGTGTGAACACAATGGTGTGAAAAGCATCAGCAATGATCTTATAAAAAAAAAAATGTTGCTGCTCATCATACTAAGAACAGCTATAAGGCAATTTTCAAACAATTTAAAGTCCATAATTCTACAGTAAGATTTTTCACAATTAGAAAACATTCAAGACAGTTGACAATCTTCCCAGGAGTGGACGCCCCAGCGAATTCATACTAAAGTAGAGATGTTTTGACACACTGCACAGCACCACATTTGGTGAAATCTTAACTTATCAGCACAAATATCATTTACCTACTGTCAAGCACGGTGGTGGAGGGGGGATGTTTTAGGCTTGTTTTGCAGTTACAGGACATAGACACTTTGTAGTCATCGAGCTGACTTAGCTCCCATGTATCTAAAGTATTATAGAGTTGAATGTGGGACCATCTATTTAACAGCTAAAGTTTGGCTGAAACTGTGTCATGGAATGGGATATTAATGAGCAAGCAAGTGCAGTGCCAGCTTTGGGGTAGTCTGAACTCTACACTGGGCTCCCCAGACACTGTCGAGGTATCCCTATGTGTTACTACTCTCTGGAAAGGTTGGTAAGTCATGGTGCACCTCAATGGGAAAAAAAGTCCAGAGAGTCAGGGGTCTGCAGTAAACCAGTGCACTTCTTTAATGCAAGAACACAAGTGCAATACAATACAGGCTAGGCACTGATCGGCTTCTCCAGTCCTCTCCCTACTAGAAAAAGACTCTGTACAGAGGAAAGACCTGGGATAGCTGTCCCTCTCTCTCTCTCTCAGAAGGAGGGTTTGCTGGCCTAAGCACTGGTATCCCATGGTCTGTGGCTCAGTCATCTGGCTAGCTTCCTGATCAAAGGGCAGGATCTCTGGCGTGGTATCTTCAGAATCTTGTTTTGGGTGCACAGGCACTTTGGAGTGTCTCTTCTGCTAACCACTGATCTCTATCTACAGAACACCTAAGGGTTCTGAGTCCTAGCCTTTTATACAGTTTCTAGATAATCTAGAATCTAGAATCGTAGAATAACAGCACCTGGGGTTGAACACTCGCTGAGTAGTGAGTATGTTTGATTACTAAGCAGGGAAGAGACTGACAATAGCAGCCTGAGAGGAGAGGTGATGTCTGAACATGTGTGACCAGGGCTAAGGAGCTCTTGTCCCTGGTCGTATCCCTGTAGACGAGCTGTATACTTGGTACCAGCTAAAGCGACAATGGTTATGCACCCTTTAACCCCTTAAGCCGAACACCTGAAAACTACTTAATGACCAGCACATTTAGTTTTTGCTTCCTTGCGTTTTAACAGTTGTAACTTTTTTATTTTTTCAATGATGCAGTGTATGTTTTATTTGGGACAAGTTATACTTTTTGGGGGAATAGTTGAAATACATTTATAAATTATTGCAGAGTTTTTTTTCAAATTTTTAAATTTTTTTTACACCATTCCCATTTCACACTTAATAACATGTTACATTAATTCTGCAGGTTATCATGGTCATGTGGATACCTGATATGTGTAGTTTTTGTGTATGTAATGTATGCACAATTATTTTTTTATTACATATTTATTTTTATTTTATTATTTATTTTTATTTTTCGACACTTTTTTTGTTTTTAACTTTTTTTTTTTAAATTCCATGAAAGGATAACTGTTTTACATTTTTTTTACATTTAGTAATGTATTAGGATATTCAAATGTTAATACATTATAATCTGTGTCAGTTTGACACAGGCAGCAGTTAGGGCATCACACAGTCTGCCCTGATTGCTGGCTTCTTACACAGACAGCCCTGGGGCTACTCTAGGTCCTGGGCTCTGTCAGGTCACCGGAGTCCCGATCACCTGACAAAGAATCGGAAAGCAGTTTGATTGCGCTGTGGTCACTGACTGCAGCAATCAAAGAATTAAGCTCGGGGAGCGGAGGTTTCCCCCGCTCTCCGGTGTTTGCAGAGGCTGCACTGGGAACAGGGCTGTGGAGTACACCTCTGTTCTCAGCGCTGCTACGGTGCCAGGTCCCGCAAACCCCGATGTCTGCAGCAATGTCAAAAGGCGTTGCTGCAGACGAAAGACCTGCACCAGCCGACATCAAAAGTCGGCGGGCGGACGTTAAGGGGTTAATAGAGCGGTGCATAACAAATGCCCACAAACCTCAAGGATGTAAAGCAATGTTTTAAAGAAAATTCCTCCTAATGAGAGAGAAAAAAGCAATTGCTTTAAGTAATTGCTGTTAAAGATGGTTATACAAGGACCAGATTTTTATTGTTACATCCTGAAACGCACTTCTTTAGGTGTCAACTAGGACACAATCATCCCTTTGTATTTTTCACCAGAACAGAACACACTAGAAAAAAGTGAACTGATGGAAATAGCTGTCACAGACTAATTGTATGATAAAGGCACCTATTTTATATGACTCTCATATCCTCTGACATTGTTTTTGTTCTACAGTTAGTGATGAGCGATTCGGCCAATAATCTGATTCGAGTCGATTCCAGATTTTGTGGAATCATCTCCCGATGTTCGATCTTCGATTGCGATTAATCTTCGATTCCCATTAAAGTCTATGGGAGAGGAACACCTGGTTCATTTTTACACCCAAATAGGTGAGAAGAAGCATGAATTAGCATCCACAACAGTAAACTGGATACGTGGTACATCTTAGGCAAGACAATTAGGCTACAAGAGTCACAGAAATAAATTCACAGGCTAAAATAATCCATTCTGTTCAATGGCTAAGAAGATCAGGACGGCGTAGCCACAGCAGGTACAGCGGTAGCAGCTGCTACGGGGCCCCTTTGACACCAAAGAAGACACCGGTATTGGAAATGGCACATGGTAACTGGCAGGAGACCCCTATCACTTTTTGCACCAGGGACCAACAACTTGTCATATATGTGGTGGCCGCTAACAACACAGAAATAAAATTGGGTGCTATTTCACCATTGTTTCAGAGGAGAAATATGAGTAATATAAATGCTGACGTGCACCCCACAACACAGGGACACCCGTAACTCAGACTGTGGTAACCACTAGCAATGCAGAAATAAAATTGGGTGCTATTTCACCGTGGCTTGAGAGGAGAAATGTAAGTAATAAATACAGACGTGCCCCCCACAAGAAAGGGACACCCTTAAGTCTGTGCTGGCACTCTGTGCTGGCAGCTGGCAACGCAGAAATAAAATTGGGTGCTATTTCACCGTGGCTTGAGAGGACAAATATGAGTAATAAATGCAGACGTGCACCCCACAAGAAAGGGACACCCTGAACTCAGACTGCGGTGGATGTTGGCTACGCAGAAATCAAATTTGGTGCTATTTCACAGTGGCTTGAGAGGAGAAATATATCTGATGCAGGATCTGCCCACCCGGACCAGATGCACCCCCCCCCCTCCCCACTCACCTCCCCCACAGCTGTGCTGTTCAGGGCACTGGAGCTGTTTCCAAATCTCTTACTAATACTAGAATTCTGTAATCTTGCTGGATCCTTTTCAGTTGTAAAAATGCTGGGATATAGTCTCTACAAGCTTTTAAAAAAGCTCAGTAGAGAGACAGCTATCCATTCTGTTGGCTGTATAGAAGCGAATGGCGCCGATCAGGAAGTGCAGTGACACAGAAAAAATGAGGTCATGTTATTTCAGCAGCCAATGAGATCCCTACACACCCCACTGGTGACGTTCTTCACCCCTCCCCCTGTGCGCTGATTGGCTGGTCGCCAAAATTACATGAAGCGCCGAGAATGGAGCGTTTGGAATCCGCGGAACCAAGATTTTAGTGAAAATCTGCCCAATTTCAACTTTTGCCGATTTCATCACTCAACACTAGTTACAGTAAAATGTGTAACTATGCCTAACTGTCCCAGACACAGAGCATTCAGTTTCAAAATATTCTCAATACAGTTCCCAAGTATTAGTACAACAAAATTTATTAGTGCTAATGATAGGTGGTACAGGTCATATGCAAATCTGAGTAAGAAGGTTTTCCAGGTGTGCTGATCATCTGTAGAAAAAATTAAGGCTATTTTGACGACTCACTCTTGTCTGGACAGCATCTTGGCCCGTCCCGGGGCTTTCTTAGCTCAGGGATCGCCGCTTTGGTAAGTGGAACAGCACACCAACAAAGTCTTCTTCTGGCTTCAGCCTGTTTTGTTTTGGCACAGGTTTACAGCATTCAGCAACACAAACAAATCAAAACCTTGGCTGTCTGGCCACTAACTACACACAGAGGTCCCTCTATTACCAGAGGTCTGTGCCTACTGCACAACACCTTCAAACACCAGAGTCCTCACCCAGAGCCGCCTTAACAGTATTATGGGCACCTGGGCAGAGTACTGCAGTGGGCCCTGTCCAAACACATGACATCACACTAGGTCATGCCTCTAGCCACCCCCAAGCACACCCATATTATCATGCCACCTATGTCTGGCAGCCTGCAGCCTACAAGACTGATTGGCAGGGAATGGAGCCTTTGGCTCCCATCTCCACCATGTTTTTTATTTGTTTACATGACCTAAAAACACACAATCAGTTAAATAAGCAAAGCCAGCCAAGGGATCCAGGGTGTATTTATTGTATTCCTGTGACAAGCAAACCCCACCTGGGACTCCTAAAATTGAGGGTTCCCCAGGCAACTGCCTAGTGTGTCCTATGGAAAAGTTGGCCCTGTCCTCACCAGACTCTCTTAGTTCTGGCTTCTCTCAAGCCTCTGGGGCCAGAGTCTCTCATCTGCTGCTCCACACTGCAGGTAGCAGAGCACACCCCCTGAACACCTGCAGGCACAGGCCTTTTATAGGCCTTAAGGGACCTGCCAAAAACCTGGCCTGGAATAATTATAGACGGCTGACAACCACTTACTGTTTCTGACAGCATATATGGATGGTAGCAAGCACAAACGTATGGTCCAGCAGTCCAAAGGGCAGTAAAAAATCCAATATTTATTGAGTAATATTAAAATAAAACAGCAAACATGCACAGGGGAGATGAATGAAGCTTACGCGTTTCAGGGCGACTGCCCCTTAATCATAGCATGTTTTACACAGGAAACAGGAAGTGTTTAAATATACATGGTGATGAACAGCTGATGTAACTCACCTGGGGCAGAGAAGAGGCAGCTTGTAGGAAGATGACAGCAATGCCTGGGCGCCGGTCACATGTCCTGCACTGAACATATCCGTACCATGTGTAAGAACGCCGGCGCCTGCGCAATATCGGCATCCCAGACAGCGATGCGCGTGCGCAGAAGGAGTCGGGGCCGAAGCGAACGGAACCGGAATCTTACCCACAACCACAGTACGAGCAGGCATCGACACCTGCGCACCAAAGGCGCTGCAGAACCGGCCGCGCCTGCACCGACAGAATTGGGACCGAAGCGGACATGGCTAGGACAAGGACAGCATAGACA
Organism: Phyllomedusa bahiana; assembly: GCA_025379985.1. Classification (NCBI taxonomy): domain Eukaryota; kingdom Metazoa; phylum Chordata; class Amphibia; order Anura; family Hylidae; genus Phyllomedusa; species Phyllomedusa bahiana. The sequence continues at coordinate 3,484 of JAODAL010077704.1, read as the reverse complement.
GTCGGCGCAATACATAGTGACATGTACAACAGACTGCCTCATAGCTCTGACTGCAGACCATGAAATAAAACTGCAGCATAAGTAGCAATTATTAAATATATAAATATTACCACCATATACCAGTAATCCCACATAGTAGTGGCTAGATAGCAGGAAACCACCAACTACTAGTTTTCTACAAAAAGGAACAATGTCCTTGCACCGAAGTTTGCCCCCTCAACCTCTAGGCTCCATAGCAGTCGCTATGTGTGTTATAGCTAGTGTTACACCCATGCTTATACCTTCTAAATTGTGGTGCTATATAAAGATTTATTGGTGCTCTATAAAGATGATGATGATTATTAATATTAATAACTTTTGTTACGAAAGAATCTTTTACTATTAAACACAGATTATCTTGCAACAGTTCATTTGTAGTATATCTGATAACGTGTAAATGCGGCATACAGTATATCGGTAAGACTACTACTAAACTGTCTAAAAGGTTAAAGAACCATCGGTACAATATAAATCATAGCAAGGTAATCCATAGTATCCCCAGACATTAATGCCCATCCAAAAGAATCACCTCTCTTTAGTATACAACCTATTGAATATATTCCCTTATCTATACCCAATCGGTCACAGCGGCTGTCTGAAAGGGAGATTTTCTGGATATACAAGCTGGATACATTAGTTCCGAACGGGTTGAATGAATTACAAGAGATCATTACTTAAGTAATGCTGTATTTATTTATTTATTTATTATGATATTTTTAGAGGCTGATGTATATTTAAATGTCTTGTATGTGCACTGGTTTTGATTAGGTCTTTTTGTATTGGCGACATTGTCATCAATCCTTAAAGTTTTCGATTATTTGAATGAACATGCTTATTGAGCCTTGCTTTCATCTTGCGGTTCCTTTAAATTGAGACTTGTGGAATAGTTTTGTTGTAACCTGATGAAGTGGGCACGTATATGCTCGCGAAATGCGTTGTTTTAACTATATTGAATAAATTGACACTGATGTAGTGGATATATTCCCAGGTGTCTAATAATTTATAATTCACACCACTAGTGCTACCATTGCTCTCCATTGTATATACCAATATATGCTTTCCGTGGACTCGTGTGTAGAGGATCCTCGTGTAGAAGAGTTGGTGTCCGGCGGCTGTCGGGGTGGATTTTACCCTAAGTGTGTGTGTTTTTAGATGTGTTGTACCATTTTGTGCAACCACCACAGGTGAGCAGTAACATTACTGTATATATTTTAACTGTACATTTTTTACCGCACGGAGTGCGCTTCTGTGCGATTCCTTATATTTCCTGGTTCATAGCTCACAGTCTGGCATTAATATTATTTAACGTCACAGTGGACAAAAAAAGGTATCGCCTACAAATAACATAACAATAGACAAGTATATATACAATAAGTCAGAGGTAATACCTACCCATTATAAATGATCCAGTTCCGCACATTAACAACGAGCAGCTGTGTGCATATTTATGCAGGATAAATAAAGTTATATATAAATAAACTGGGCTTTTACAGATGGGATGAAATGAGTTGTGTCTTATTTATTCAATTTTTTTTTATGGGAAAAGGGAGGTGTTTTAAATTTTAATATTTTGGTATGTTTTAAAAACGTTTTACATTCTTTGTTACTTGTAATTTTAGTTTCCTTCTGCAGCACTGGACCTTTAGAGGTTACAGTCACCTGTACACTATTCTGCAATACCCAGCCTTACAGATTTTAGTGGATTGTTGATTGGGTATATACCCTCCTGCTTTTGTAGGTGGTGTATGATCTTGTGGAGTTTTTTGCACTCTAAATAAAGTATATTATTGTGTTAGAATGGGAGGCTGGACTGTTAGGGCTTGTTCACACGGCGTTTTGGATCCTTTTTACGGATCCGTTTTTCGCACTTGAAAAGCGCATCCGGGAAGCGGATCCGCAAAACGCAGCATTGGATACTTTATTTGGATCCGTTTTCAATGCTTTTTCACTTGCGTTTTAAGCATCGCTTTCTCTCTCTCTCTCTCTCTCTCTCTCTCTCTCTCTCTCTCTCATCCTCCATGTCTGCCCCAGCCATCCTCCATGTCTGCCCCAGCCATCCTCCATGTCTGCCCCAGCCATCCTCCATGTCTGCCCCAGCCATCCTCCATGTCTGCCCCAGCTATCCTCCATGTCGGCCCCAGCCCTCCTCCATGTCTGCCCCAGCCCTCGCCATCAAATCATGTCTGCCGCTCCTCACCTGCGCTGCCGCCGCCGAGCCTCACCTGCGCTGCCGCTGCCGCCGCCGAGCCTCACCTGCGCTCCCGCTGCCGCCGCCGAGCCGCACCTGCGCTCCCGCTGCCGCCGCCGAGCCGCACCTGCGCTCCCGCTGCCGCCGCCGAGCCTCACCTGCGCTCCCGCTGCCGCCGCCGAGCCGCACCTGCGCGCCCGCTGCCGCCGCCGAGCCTCGCCTGCGCTCCCGCTGCCGCCGCCGAGCCTCACCTGCGCTCCTGCTGCCTCTCCAGCGATCCCCGTCCAGTCTTCCAGTGCGCTTTTCGCATCCGCTTTGAGGATGCAAAGCGCAGCTGTTACGTACCAGGAGTGTGGAGCGCTTTTGGACAAGTGCCAAAAGCGGACTCCATTATCTCCTATGGGCGTTCAGTTGCGTACAACGCAATAAGAATTGACATGTCAATTCTTAAAGCGGATGCGAAAAGCGCAGTGCAGAAGAGCTCTCAAAAGCGCATCGCTGATCTCCCGTGGGAACAGCGATGCGCTTTTGCCATTCAACTTAATGTTAATCACACTGACAATTGTTAGATCTGTTTTGCGGATCCGTAAAACGGATCCGTAAAACGGATCATAAAAACGCCGTGTGAACAAGCCCTTAAGGGGCCTAGCCCTTGTAAAGTTGCCATATGAGTCACTGTATTATAATATTGTTTTCAGCACAGTGCTGTGGAAAATAATAGCACTATATAAATGAATAAAAAATAAAGAAAATAAGATCATTATAAGCAAATTCATATTAACATCAAAACTCCTGCTGTTCATATTCAGACATGATGCAGTGTTTGTTCCATTGCATACAGTATGTTTGTTTTGCAGCTTTAACTTTTATTACCTTTGCCATTACTTGGAGCTCAGGCTGTTCATTATATTAGCTATAGTGCTGGCACTCAGAAGTCACCTGTAAGGTGCTCATGTCATTCTTCCAGCTATTTGGACAGAGCTTAATACAGCAGCTGCCAAAAAAGCTGTATACATATGGAAAACCCCAAGCTATGAATGGATGAGACTCCATGTGAAATGTTATTACTTACCTGACCCAAAATACTAATGTGTTTGCTTATGGAACACTCCCTTTGATAGCCACCAAATTTCGCATGTTCAAATAGTGAAGATGGACAATGTCAAACTAAGATACCTAGAGACCACACGATGAAATTCTCTAAAAATTCCTTTTCCCCTTAGGACTTTGGGGTTTTTTCAACAAATAAAACTTAGG
>JAODAL010077703.1:0-13175 GCA_025379985.1 Phyllomedusa bahiana | reverse complement strand
TTATTTGTTTGTCGATTTTTTTTTATCACATAAAAATACAAGGCAATCATATTATGATTAAAAAAAAGCTTTTATGACAGAATGATTAAGGCAGAAAAGTCAATATTTGCTTTGTTGACCCTTCTTTTTTCAGGAACCTCTGAAATTCTCCCTGGCATGTTTCTTCAACCTTTTGGGGCCCAAAAAATCCTGTGAAGCATTCCATTTTGCACAATCAAGCTTGCATTTGTCCCAAATTTTTGTTGGGTTTTTATTTGTCCCCCCGTCTCTGAGATTGACCACAAGTTCTCAATGGGTTTAAAGATTGGGGGAAATTCAGGCCCAGGGGCCCCCAAAATCTCTAAGTTTTTTTCCCCGGGGACCCATTTAGTTATCATTTTGCTTTAGGGGAATTGCTATCATGCTGGAAAAAAGGATTGTTTTATCACCAAAAAAGCCCTTGGAGGTTGGGAAAGAAAATTGCCTTTTTGGGGGAACATTTCTGGTCCCCTTCTTTATTCATGGATGTTTTTTTTAGGGCAAGAGTTAGAAGCCGATTTCCTTGGCTGAAACAACCCCCCACTTAAAAGGTTTCTGGATGTTTACAGTTGGATGAGAAAGACTGGGGTTTTTCCCCCTTGTCTTTCCAAAAAAGTGTTTTCCAAGATGTTCCAAAAAATTCGGAAAAAGGGGGTTCATAAGAAAAAAAGACTTTACCCCAGTCCCCAGAGCCCCCCTCCCCTGTTTCCTTTGAAGAATATTTCGTCCCTGATTTTTTTTGGAGAGAAAAATGGCTTCCCTTTGTGCCCTCCTTGGGGCACCGGGCTTGCTCCAGAGTTCCGCCTACGTGGTGCAGATTCACTCACCCCCCTGCTGCCATTTCCCGGGGGAACTTGCAAATGGGTACCCATTCCGAAAAAATGAAAAAAACTTTTAAGAGACGGTTTGGGGTTTGCTGGTCTTTTTGGGCGCCCGGGGGGCCTTTTTGGGAAAAAATGGAACCTCTCCCCTTTAATTCCTGATGATGCGATGATTGTTGATGAGGTGAAAATTTTTAGCTGGATACTTTCCCTTTAGGCCCCGTTTTGTGCAGTTTTCAAAGATGATGCACGTGTTTTCTTTGAGATAACCCTGGTTAACAGAAAGAAAAAAAATATGCCAAGCCCGCCCCTTTTAAAGTGCCCAGTGGGGGTTCTTACTTAATCATGACGTTTGGGGTTCCCCTGCCTCATCAAACACCCACCCTGTTTAATGGAGCAATCACTGTTTTTGCTGGTCCCCCTTTTAAGGCAGGCCCCGCAAAAGAAATTAAAAAGTGTTTTGGGGGAAAAAGTTATTTTCTAGGAAAATATTGTTTTCAATTAAAATTTTTTGTTTAAACAATCACTCTTTTATAACAATTTTGGGTAAGGGGAAGTTGCATTATAAAAAACCTGATCAGTAGACTTTTTAAAAAAAATTTAAATTTGTATCTTCTCAAAAAAAAATTTTGGCCATGACTGTTTCAGGGGGGGAAGGCCCCATAGCCACTGGGTTCGCGCCTTATCTCATTCAAAAATTTTCCCGAGGCATTAGAGTATGCTGGGGTTCACCCTTCTTTCGGGGCCGGTTGAAAAAGTAACTTTTGCAGGGGCACCCTTGGTAAACCCCCTTTTTGCCCCTTCCCAACAGCGAGAATAATTTTTCTCCAGTGTGTCCCTTTCAGACTCAGGTCGCACCATTACTGTCCGCCTAACGTCCCCCTCTATGGCCTCCAGGGCTATCTCTGCCCCCAGTTCCGGAGCTAAATTACATATTTTAATTGTGCTACACACCCTTTCTCTCCAGTCCTGCAGTGTAATGTTTTTCCCGTCAAATTTGGGGAGGGATTGCATTAGTGGCCCTAAAGGGACATAACTCACTTGGTGTGTACTGTAGGGGCACCCTGAGCTTGGCTCTGGGCCGGGCGCCATTGACGCGGGGGAAGATCTCCCGCCGCAGCTCCGTCCATAAAGATCGCTGTATCCTGCAACGACTACGTCAAGTTGTAAGCCGAGTACCGAGGGCAGGTTTTCCGGAATACAGCGAAGTCACGGACAAAGAACACGACTCCAACACCAGCTCAACAACGGTTTGTTTGACTGAATTTTCTGGAACAAGATGGTGAACCGTTCCCCCAAACACAAATTTACAAATCTGTATCCTGGGCCCCTGGGCTGCACAGCGCGCCGCCAGAAGTGTACTCTTTGGATGCACGGTGACTTTACCTAACCGTGGGGTTTGGAAAGGCCGATAACCCCTTACCTTCTTAATACTGTAGTCACCAATGGGAACAATTGTGTGTGGTGGCAGTTGCAGGGGCTCATGGTGCAGCACAGCAGCTTACACAGCTTTAATGATTTACCCACTTCCCTCCCAAACACACGTGACACAAACTTTCCCTCACATGATGAAACCGGTTCAAGTAGCTAATGGTGCACTAGTAAAACTCTCCAAGTCCTGAAAACAGGAGGATGTATTTGGGGAACCCTCCTTTGGCCTGTAACTGGAGCCTAACTAAACTAATATCAGGCCTTCTCACAGTCCTGAACTCGTTGCGTGCAGCATCCACTGAGGTACCTTAAAGATGGCCGGCATTCCTGTCCACGGTGCAGATGGATGGAATGGATGGTCCGGGCTGCAGACAGTCCTCTCTATCTTGGCAGCTTGTCCTTCTTGTCAGGAGTTCTCTCTCTCTCTCCTCTGCAATGGCGTCTGTATAGACAGTCAGGCTCTCTCTGTCCCTGGAACGACTGTGAATCCTGGCTCCTTTAGCTCAGTCTCTGTCTCTGTCTGTTCTCCTCAGAATCTCAGCAGCTTCTCAAAATGCCTGCTACATGTGCAGTCTTATTACCATGTCCCTCATTTGCATTAAAAAAACTGAAACTGGACATAGCGGCATCTTGTTGGCAACAGAAGAATACAAAGAAATCATTTTTACAACTGAATGCATGGGATTTTATTAGAAAGAACAAGATCTGTCCCACTACCCAACTTCCACACAGCATAGAGAAAATACCGGTCAGATTCTGTCTTAAGAATCCAGCCGGTATTCTGTCATCTTTTGCATGGTTTTGGGGGACAGTTCTGTCTGCAATTTGTCCCCCGTCCCCCTCAAACATTGAATAGCTTCTGTCCGAAAGCTGGGTGTAAAATTGTGCATGTTCTGAGATTTTCGGAACACTGACGGTATGAAAATCTGTCCAGCAAAAATCCGGACTGGGTAGATTTTCTATTGAAGTCTATGGTTGACAGTCGTTGTTCAGATGGTTTTTAATCTGAAAACCGTCTGAAAATCCGTCTGAAAACCTAACCATGTGGACGGACCCTTACTATTTGGGCTTATTTCTAAAGAATAAAAGAAAGATTGTCTCTGTTGTCCATAACAACCAATCAGAGCTCATAGCAACCAATCAGTCCATAGCAACCAATCAGACCTCATAGCAACCAATCAGAGCAGATTAGATTGTAAGCCTTCGCGGGCTGGGTTCTCTCTCCCTCTGTACCTGTTGTTAGTCACAGATTGTCACTGTTAGGCCGTGTTCACACGGCTTATTCCCGACGGATTTGTGCGCCGTATTGAGCGCACAAATACGCCGGGTATAAGGGGCGGGGCGGGGGCGGGACCGGAGTTCGGCGGGGGCGCCGCACCCGGCCCCCTAGACAATGCAATGTTTACGGCGCGGACGCGCTGTTAATAAATGTGCATGTCACTTTCTCCCCCGCGGCGGATTCGCCGAGCGGGGAGGAGCGACGGATTCCACTGTTCTCTATGAGAGCAGTGGATTACCGTAATTGCTGCCGCGGATTGGTGCCGTACTGCAGCACAAATCCGGCGCGCAGTACGGCGCCAATACGCGGCAGAATAAGCCGTGTGAACGAGGCCTTATAATTGTTTGACTTAGGTTATGTATGTAACCCCCTGAATGTACAGCGCCCTGGAATCAATGGCGCTATAAAATAAATAATAATAAAATAATAACAGCAACCAATCAGAGCTCAGCTTTCCTTTCATATAGTGCTCTGGAAATATAAAAGCTGAGCTCTGATTGGTTGTTGTGAGCTCTGATTGGTTGCTATGAGCTCTGACTGGTTGCTAGGGGCTCTGATTGGTTGCTATGAGCTCTCATTGGTTGCTATGGTCTCTGATTGGTTACTATGGGCTCTGAGTGGTTGCTATGAGCTCTGATTGGTTGCTATGAGCCCTGATTGGTTGCTATGAGCTCTGATTGGTTGCTAGAGGCAACAAAGACAGTCTTACTGCTAGACAGTTTTGATAAATGAGGCCATAAGATCAAATGGTGTTTGTATCTTCTCCCTGTGTAGTCATTGTTATGGTTTCTACATTGTCATAATTTGTGGCTGTTATACATTTTTACCCTTTTTTCAGCCACTAACAAGAAGTTAGAAAATCGGGTCTCTTTCTCTACGTAGGTGACAGACACACACCATCTTGTCATATCTAAGCTTCACCAAGGGAGAAAAGATGGCCGCTCCACATGACTAAAATAACCCTCTCCATGTGCATTGATGCGCTGCTGTAGTTCTCCCTTAAGCGATGCACTGAATGCCATACAGGCGTCCAGTGAAGTTTATTATCCAGCTTGAATTATGGTCTCTGCCTTTTATTGTCAGAGCGGGAGCCCTCCACTGCTTACATATCCATGTACGTCCCACCACACGGACATAATGAAGACATCGGGGTCATACAGGAAAAGGCCTGTTTTCACATGATGCAATTATTTTATAACCAGCAGTAGGTGGCAGGAAAAACCCGTGCCAAGGGCAATAACAGTAAATATGTTTGCACCCTTCATCACACCCCGGGGAGCCGACGTGATGTATGTAGTCTTGCAGGCAGCAGTACAGATCTCTAGGACAGCGGCTCAGTACAGGCGGCGGTCATGTCTGGCCCCAAACACTGTAATTGTCAGGTTTAAATGAAATGCACATTTTATTGTAGCTAAGAGTATGTTATGTGCAGTCTGAGAATAGGATCAGCACGCGATCGCTACTGCTACTATAGGCTTACAGGTACAAGCCAGCAAGATGACGCCACAAAACTTAAAGAGTTGCTTGTTTCAAATGTTCAATCAATTACCAACCTGAACGATTCAGGAAGGGAAGATCTCTCCTTCATGGAGTGCAAAAGGCAATTTCGAATCTCCACACGCCTATATAGGCGCTCTCCCTAAGGTTAGATCTTCCCTTTCTGAGCCACTCATTGCCTCCCACTCAGCCAAGCCAGCATCGCTCTGCTCTGTATTGACGAGGGGCAAACACCCCGAAACGGCTGTCTGCAGTTGGGTGATGCTGGCTTGGCTAAATATCCCTTTTGCTTTCCAAATATCCAGTGGGTTAAAAGCAAATTGAGGATTTGTTACATCCAACAGAGGGTGCTTGAGCTTCTCAGCTCCTTTCCCATAATGCCTTGTGATATGCAGATGCTTCGTGGAGAGCAAAAGGCAATTTCGAATCTCCACACGCCTATATAGGCGCTCTCCCTAAGGAGAGATCTTCCTTTTCTGAGCCACTCATTGCCTACCACTCAGCCAAGCCAGCATCCCTCTGCTCTGTACTGACGAGGGGCTCCTTTCCCATAATGCCTTGTGACAACCTGAACGATGTCTTTTTGAGATTTAATATATATAATAGCATATACATTATATATTGTAACAAAACCAAACAAATTCAAAGGTGTTATCTGAGACATTGATAGCAAATCCATATGATAGGTCTTCAATGTTAGACATAGTCCATGCACCCCTGCCGACCAACCATTTGAGGTGACATCTTCTATACATATTGGCAGTGGGGAGTTTCAGCACAAGCTCAGTACCTCAGCCCAAACCACGTGCGGTGTGCGCCAGCTGTGTTATACCTCAGATTCCCACTGGCAACAGCTGAGACCAGAAATAATTCCAATTCTGCTCTTCCCATCAGATGCTGTGATCAATAGTGACCACAATATTTAAGGGTTTATGCAAAGGGAGGAGGCTGAATAAGTCACTTGATCAGCTCCCTCACTACATGATTACATAGTACCAAGTGCTTGTCATGTCAGCCAGGGACCTAGTGAAGGTGCCAGGTCTGTCATGTTGCTACTCTTTCTACTCTCACCAGAGACAAGTATAATAGGAGATCATTAAAGGGGTTTTCTCACTACAAAGATTAGCTTTTAATACGTAGGAAAAGGTAATTAAAGACTTTTTCTAAATATGTTGCTCTTATGATTTTACCTTGGTTAGGTGATAAGAGATTTTATCTGCTCTGAGTGCACAGAGATTTCTCTGATTACGACCATAATATTCTTCGTGGTTAGACGGAGAGCAGGAGGTAGAGGCAAACCAGAGAAAAGAGGACATAGAAATTGGAGCACAACCATAATTAATGGAAATATCAATATGAATCTTTATCAGGGACAATAACGATCCATGTTTATATTTTCATTAATTATGGTTGTGCACCAATTTCTGTGTCCTATTCTCTCTGGTTTGCCTCTACTATATGCTTTTTGACACAGTGACAGCTTCCGTTTAATTATTTATTGTGGTGCCTGTCATTTTTCATTTTCGTAGAGAGCAGGGAGTGAGGTCACCATGGATGGAGCTCTACCTAGGAGCAGACTCATTAACTCTAACAAGATTAACTTTTGTTTGCAGATAAGCAATTGTTTTTAGTGCTCAGAGCACTTGTAGCTTTGTTTACTGAATATTAAATCTCCTGCACTTATGTCTTTGTAATGTCTTATCTAGTTATAGGGGAGCTAAATATGCCAATCACTGCTATAGAACCACCCACAGCCTGACCAGGCACACTGAGTGTAAAGCTGCCTGTGACTCAGCATAGTGAGAAAACCCCTTTAAAATGATAATAAATCATTAATTGCTTTTAATTTTCAATTGGAATAAATAGACACTTTAATCAGGCTAGGTGCCAAGTGTCTTTATTCTCATTTTATCTTAGTTGCCTGAGCGCTATACAAAGTCTGCCTTTGGGCTTTTATAACCCAATTTACTATGTTCAAGAATATAACTACTATAATACTGTCTCCTATGTTCAAGAATATAACTACTATAATACTGCCCCTATGTAGAAGAATATAACTACTTTAATACTGCCCCCCTATGTACTAGAATATAACTACTTTAATACTGCCCCTATGTAGAAGAATATAACTACTTTAATACTGCCCCCTATGTACAAGAATATTACTACTTTAATACTGTCTCCTATGCACAAGAATATAACTACTTTAATACTGTCTCCTATGTACAAGAATATAACTACTATAATAATGCTCCCTATGTACAAGAATATAACTACTATAATACTGCTCCTATGTAAACGGATATAACTACTATAATACTGCTCCTATGTACAAGAATATAACTACTATAATACTGCTCCCTATGTACAAGAATATAACTACTATAATACTGCTCCCTATGTACAAGAATATAACTACTATAATACTGCCCCCTATGTAATACTGCTCCTATGTACAAGAATGTAACTACTATAATACTGCCTCTTATGTACAAGAATATAACTACTATAATATTGCCACTATGTACAAGAATATAACTACTATAATACTGCCTTCTATGTACATAAATATAACTGCTATAATGCTACCTCCTATGTACAAGAATATAACAACTATAATACGGCTCCTATGTACAATAATATAACTACTATAATACTGCCCCCTATGTACAAGAATATAACTACTATAATACTTCTCCCTTTGTACAAGAATATAAATACTTTAATACTGCCCTTATGTACAAGAATATAACTACTATAATACTGCTCCTTTGTACAAGAATATAACTGCTATAATACTGCTCCTATGTACAGGAATATAACTACTATAATACTGCCCCCTATGTACAAGAATATAACTACTATAAGGCTATGTTCACACGGCTTAAAATTGGACGTTTTTCAGTCCGTAATTACGCTCCGGAGTGCGCAAATTACGGCTGGAATATGTCCCAGTCATTACGGTAATCCACAGTTCTCATAGAGAGCTATGGATTATTTCCCCTTCCCCCTGCCCGGCGAGAAAAAGTGAAATGTAAATTCCCAGGGGGGTTTAAGCGTTAGTTGATGTCTTTGGGCCGGCGAGGGCGGCCCCCCGTTTTCCCTCCCCATGTTTTCGCCCCGCAAATAACCCTTTGGTGAAAAAAAACATAGCCCTAATTATGCTCCTTGTACAAGAATTAAACTCATATTTTACTCCCTCCCATGTTATGAGATAACTTTTTTTAATGTGCCCATTTGGACCAGGCTTTGGACAGGTGCAGCTTTTTTAGCTTTTGGTTTCATCAAGGGTTGACATTTATCTCCCTTTTACATTGGGTGATGAAAAGAACTGAGCAATTCACTATCAGGCGCCCATTGTCAGGTCACTCATGTGCTTTATCTATCGGGAAAAGCCCCAGCTTTCTTGTTTCTTTTCGGAGTGCTCTTTCTAAGGGAATTGAGGCCATTTGATGTTCCAATAAAGCATTCTCCTGGCCTGCAATAAAGATGATGCACAGAGGTGTTGTAAAATCTTCAAGTCAAGGGGAGGCAGTTTTTTGGAAAGTTTTTCCGTTTTTCTATGATCAAAAAAACCGTTACTTGGTGAGGGAAATTTCCCCTAAAAAGCTTTTTGGCAGGAGGCAGAAGCCTGCCGTAGTGGGGAAAAACACTTACTTCCCCCCAAAAAAAAGTTTGGGCACATGAATCGGTTCACATTTGAGGTCATTTACGGAGCGTGTTTTTTAAAAAGACTCGGAATTTTATCAACTCTGTTTCCAAAAATGTTTTGGTCCTGTACTGCGCTGTTGTAAAAAAAAATTTGGATTTACTTTTTACTAGGGCAAAAAAAGAACCTAAAAGGATTAGGAAAAAATGGCTGCTTTCTTCCAGAATCATGTTCACACCTGTGGTCCATGGCTTGCCTTGACTTCTTTTCATTGAGGTCATAAGTAGTGTTGAGCGAACAGTAAAAAGCTCTAGTTCGATTAAAACCTCGAACTTTTGTGAGTTCGGTTCGAAGTTCTATTCAAACTCGAATTTAAAAACCCCATTAAAGTATATGGAAAAGATTTTTTGGTTATTTTTTAAACCCTATACAGTGAGGATAAGCTGGAAATTTTTCCATCCATAACAGTAAATAGCTGGAAAAACTTGTAGAGAAAAAATTTTTTGGCTCTTTGGTGGACAGAAAAAAAATTTAGAGGCTAAAAAATACTTCTTCCTTTCAAAGGTAAATAAAAAAAAAATGGGACAGTTGGGGAAGAGGGGGCATAGTATAGGAGGTGCAAAAGGTTAGCCGTATGGGGGCCCCTGCATGTGAGGGGGCCCAAAAAAAGCCCCCTTTTAGATTGGAGATTTGGGACGGTGTGTTATACAATTTTGAACCCCCCAAAAAAAAAGCAAAAACTGAAATTTTGGGCATTTAGTATTATTGAAAAACCAAGGGGTCCGTTTTAATATATATCCTGTTATGGGTTTTTGGCATTTGTGAGCCGAAAATGTCATCAAAAAAACGTTCTGTGTGGGAAAGATTCAGCCCCGCATTTCCAAAAAAAATCCCTAACTATTTTTGTCTATGGGAGGAAAATGTATCTAACTAAGGCAGTCTGTACCCCTAAGAGAGTGAGTGAAAATGGAAAAACAGTGAAATATATTAAATGATCATTGGGGTTTTAGCAGCCATTGGAAAACCCTACACCCCGCAAAGATGTTTTTTTGGGGAAATTCCTGTGCTTGCCCCATTGGATGGGTGCAAAAGTGGGGAAAGGGGGGATTGGTGGCGCCCAAAAGTGCAGAAAACCCCTGGGAAAATGGCGTGTTGAACTAGAACTTTACTTGTTTAACATAAAAAGTTCGTTCGGGTTTGAGTTCTAAAAATTTGTGAAGTTCTACTAGAACTTAATTTTCTAGAACAATTGAAAAAAATGTGTAAAGGATAGGCTGCAATACACACAAAAAAATGTGGGGGGAATTGTGGTGCTAAAAGAAAGCAGACATTTAAAAAAAAAAAAAAAAAATTTGTATAAAAAATCTTTAAGCAAAGGGGTTTTTGGAAGTTTGTTTAAAAAAGAAACAATTTTTGGGCTTGCATCTTGGCCTAACAAATCCAAGCAAATTGGAAAGCCCACTGGTCTTGGGGGACCCATGATGAACTGGAATGCATACCCCAATATGTGGGAAAAATAAAAAAAAAAAAACTTGGCCCAGAGGGGTTTTTGCAAAATTGGGCAAATATGGTCCAAGAGCAAACAAGTAAGTGGGTCATGAACGGTTGCAGGGGCCCTTGACATTCTGAGGGGAAACAAGCTCCCCGTTGTTAAGCAAGGGAAAAAATAAGTTGGGCTGTCGTGACTGGTTTTTCAAAGGTCCAAAAAATATTGGAACCTGTCCCCGCAGCTTTATTTTGTAAAATTTTTGCCTTTAAACAAGTTTGTCTTTTTATTGGTTGTATGGGCACCCGTTGTTATGTTTTGAACCCAATTTGGTTTCCCTTTGAAGTTTAAAAATAGTTTTTATGTAATTCTTTTTAGTAAACCCCCCCATATTTATAAAATGGTGGGATTGTGAAAACCCCAAAGGGCATTTTACCCTTTTCATCCCCCCCATTCCCCCCTAATGCTTTTTGTTTCTCGTGAGCAGGGCCCTAAAATATTCGTGTTGTTTTGTAGCGGGGTTTTTTTGTTTTTAACGCGGGGGTTTAAGAGTCGGAAAGAAAAGGGCCCCGACCCCGAATTAAATTTCCCAAATCGAACCCCCGATTCCGATCCTGATTTCCTATAACGGCGATGTCTAAGTGAAAAAACTTTACGGTAGTAAAAAGGGTTAAACATCAGGTGTTTATCACTTTGAAACAAAAAATTTCAAGCTATTTAGGTGAAAGGAAAATGACAAAAAAAAAAGGGTAAAAAATCTTTTATTTTTTGAACCCATTTGGTTAAAAAAAAAAAATTCTTATTTGTATCCAAGTCCGGGGTTTCGAAAAAAAACTTTGGGGAATGTGAAGAAGGAAAATGAGATAGATTTTGGGTTTTCAAGTATTTTTGGGGAATTGATCCAGACCCCGAAGGTTTTCAGAAGTATTGAAAAACAAGGGGATTTCCAAATGTAAAAAAAATAATAAAAAATTAAACATTTTGATTTTTAGGAAAAAAAAACAGAAAAAACAAATGATTTTCAGGAAAAGAATTGCAAAAAAATAAGAAGGTGTAAATATTGAAAAGTCAATTTTTTATAAGATAGGAAAGATGATGTATAAAAAATTCAGTAGCCTTGTACAAAACTGTATGGATGGGGGATATGGACCCTGAAATCCAAGTTCAAAACATTTTTTTACCATTTTGCTTGAAAGTGTAAAATTATTTTTTTGGATATGACTTTTAAAACAAAAAAAAAAAAAATTTTAACTATGCAAAACACTGCAGTTAAAAAATTTGTGGGGGGGTCTTGAATTTGTTCTGAGAAATAGTATTGCCTCCCCTCGATTCTGCATACATGACCTCCTCTGTCTATTATTTACAGGTAGAGAAAGGCCCCCTCTAATAATTGGGGTTTGGGGGAAAAAAGGGGGGGGACCAAGGGGGGAAACCTCTAACAATGTCAGGGTATAAAAAGGGGGTTTCCCCCAGCACCCGTTTAGGGGATGAATTTTTTTTTTTTCCTTCTTAATTCTTTTAAAGCGGGAAAAAAATGTTTTGCTAAAATCTGTTTGCTGGGGGGGGATCTTTTTCCCCGGGGGAGTGCTTTGCCTGCTCCTGTATCAATTTTTCCTCCCCATGAGATATGAAGCCCGTAGCATGGCTTTCACCCCAAAAACCCCTTGTCTTTTTTCAACTGAAACAAACAAAAAAATGGATACTTTTTATTATTTTGGGAGTCGATCCGACTCCAACTCTCCAAAAAAAAAAGGCAGCGGGGGCTCTGATCCGTCCACAGCCCTGGTTTAATGTTTGTATTTTTTGTTTTGTCATTGTACGCGTGAGATTTTAACTTTTCCCGATCAGTGTGGCTTTAAAGCACGGGGACCAGGAAGCATTCTCGAAAGGCCAATCTCTGCACAGAAAGTGCTCCAAATTTTTAAGCGTGCTCCTAAAGTCTTAGAAGAAGGGCAATTTTCATTTCAAGCAAAATACCGAGTTCTTTTAATCTCTGCAATGACTACTATAAAGTGGAATTCTAAAAAATACTTGAAAAAGGACGGGAAAAACATGCCCCTCTAGGGGGGAAAAGAGGGTGGGTTTTTCCAAAATTTCCCTTTAGTAAAAACCCAAGGAATTTTTTAGTTGGCCCACTGTGCTGATTCTCCCTTTCTCTGATATGTGTCGGGGGGGAGAGTCAGGAGGCATTACAAAGTGCCAACCAGAGAAAAATATGTACCAAAAATTCATCACTTACATACATCGCTTCTAGAATGTAAGCCTTCACTGGCAGGCTCCTCTCTCCTTCTGTACCAGTTGTTTGGCGTTTTCTGGGCCAGTTTTTAACGCGTCTTACGTGCTAATAAATGGCCCAGAATCAGCCTCGAAAATTTTTTCAATCCTTTTCTTTGGGGGACTTTAAAAATGAAAAAAAAACAGGTTGTTGTTCACACAAAGGTATTTCAAAGTGAAAAAATTTCGAGAAAATTTTTTTGGACACAATTGGACTTAAAAAAAAAGTGATGTCCCCATGGGAAAAAGTGAGTATAGGATTTTTAAAATTTTCGTTAAAAAAATACGCTTGAAAAATGCTCAGGGTGTTTCTTGAAGCCCGATTTTGAATCGTAAATTTACACTTCAAAAAATGCTGTGTGAACATACCCTAATACAGCAAGAGGGCCGATAGGCCAAATATTGCTGCAAAACCAAAGAAAAAATAGATCAATTAATGAAATACTAATAAATCATCCAATATGACTCAAATGACCCTTTGGGGAACATAATACTATACTATATTATATTTTGATTGTGTCCTGTAGAAGGTCCAAGGCGTTGGTATATGTATCGAAAAAATATTTTGGAAAGACTTAACCTCTAAATTCCTCTAGTGCCCTGAAAAGGGCAACCTCTCCAAAAGGTGGCTGTCCCTATACTATACTGGCAAAAAAGTGAAAAAAAAATTTAAAATAATTGCCACCAAAATTCCCTAAAAAAAAATTATGGGAGGGTTCT